>JAHWXV010100242.1:0-11132 GCA_024586415.1 Phrixothrix hirtus
TGGACGGCTCTATTATCTCTTTAGCTTTATCTTCTCGGATTCCTCTTATTTGGATAACGACAGCCTCCTTAGCGGTTGGCGTGTTGATTGGGCATCTTCAGTATTTATTTTGTGTATCGCAATGTTTGCTCTTCGCTTAGATCCGTCATCAACGGCAAATATCTCGGCAGAGCGTTGGATTACTTACCCGGCAGCATCCTTTTGCTCATGAAATAACCCGTTATCATAGGCCTTGAGTCTAGCACGCAGCTTAGCTAAATTCCTTACAGGCAAAACTTTCTCACCGGTTTCCGTGCAAGGCACCACAGATAAAGTAGATGTGCACCTTCCTAATCTGGTGGTCTTCTTTAGACCCATATCGCTTCCTTGCGTTGAAGTCCCAGCAGATTAGCACATAACTATTGTCTCGTTTCTTGGCGGTAAACCCACCTCTTCAGCTGGGAGCATTTTTATTGCGTGGCCATTTCGTCATCTAATAGGTATCTCTTCTTTATCAACCCGTAAGATGCAATTCTTCAAGTCTGATGTGCAGCCAAACTCAAACTCTCCATCCATAGCCAATATGACAGCTTCATCAATATCACCTGATAGCACGGGGCGTGTTTACTTCTTACACGTGGTCTCAGTATCTGCCATAATTTCATATTCAATTGTTGCATGATTTCCTCTAGCTACATATAATCGCGGCTATGGAGGCAACTACCTTTTATTCCCAGTAATATTTAGTTTCAATACTGTCTTTGTTTCTGCCGTATCAACAGTATTTGAAAATTCTTCCCTACGACTGTTTCATTATGTAAAGTATGTGCTTTCTAGTTCTTCTGGTGCTCTGCATTAACGACAGGACTGGTTGCCGCTAGTTGGCAATTTTTCTCTACATATCCCCATTTTCCACATTTCCAACGTCGTGCTCGTTGTCCTGTCGGGATTTGTGTTTTAATTATTCTTATCACTGTTTCTTCCAAATTCTTAGTACCAGACATATTTTTTTCAATGGCACGTATACTAACGTGCCTCTTCCATGCCTGTTTGGCCGCTTCAAATTATACTGCATGGGCTAATGTGCTAGTAACGTCACGCAGACGTACTAATATAAGTGCCTCTTGCACTTAGGAATCCAGAATAGCTTCCACTTGATTGAAATTCATTTTTCCTGCATCCTTTTAAATATTTCTATCAGCGACTCCATATTTCTATCGTGACTTGCTGTCACCGGCATATATAAAACAATTATTCCAAGCTTTTAATGTTTCAATAGTCCACAAATTTACTTTTTCAATTTCCAACGCAACATCTGATCCCAATGTAACTAAATTAGCTTAAGGAGGCTTTAGTTATATGGGGAAAACTAAAACGATAGGAATTTAAACTAGTACTTACATAGAACGGAGACAATTTTGGAACAAATTATCACTTATTGTTGCAATCTTGGATTTATTTAGATATTGGTTGCATTTATGGTGACATGAATAGAACCCTCTGGAACCTTCTACAAAATTAGTGGTACCTATTACTAATTGATGGGCACTTATGTGTAATAAGTTAAAATTTTTTTAATATTATATTATTAGATTCAACGTAAGTTTGAGAATATAGTGCACATTTGACTGATTATTATTACCGAATTTAGACTGTTAGTACTTATTTAGGGTTGCATCGTGTTTTTTGGAATATTGAGCTATGTCCAATATTACTTTACTTCAGTCTTTATTATAAACATGCTTAATCTATTAAGATAGATTGATACAATTTTATTTCATTTTATTTACATACATCGCTTTATAGAAAGAATTCAAAGGGACTCTCAGTTATCAGCCTCTTTGGATGCTTAAACTGACATCTTTAGCTTTTGGTAACATTTGCCGACAAAGGAAATAGCAAGTAACGTTCTTATACATTCTGCAGTAGATGCTGAAAGTGTAAAATTTTAATATCTAATAAAATTTAACACACTGCGCTGTTTCATTTTTTAAAACGTTTGCCAGTGTCGTATAGTCAATTAATTTATATCGTCCGGCAATATTCTACAGTCAATTGGATAACTTAAAATAAATAAAATTAAAATTTCAAAACTTGATGGTTTTTAAAATAATAGATAACGCTAACCTCAAATTAATTGGAATAAAATTTCAAAATTAAACAATTATTGAAATGTTGGTTGCTACTAAGACAAGTTTAAGACTCGAAAATCTTCAAAAGTTTTTGAATATTCGTAATAAAGCTTCTGCTTATTATTCAATTTTATTATTGGTGCTATTCCGTTAACTTAGGTTCATATGCAGTATTTTGAGTTATTTTTATTTTAATTTGTATTTAGGGTCATTTTAAAGGGTTAATTTATTGTTGTGCATATGTTTAACATAGTTTTGTTGCACGATTTCAGCCGATGGATGTCCGGTTTTCATGGTAAACATTTTAGGCATGCCGCCATACATATCAGCTTATTTAAATATACTTCGAGTACCTATCGGTATCTTTTGGCATATTTATGCATCACACGGATTAAATTAAATAACAGTTCACAATGTCCAGTTAATTTTGTTACTGTAAGCTATATCTTTTATCAGATTATGAACAATAAAGAACAACTAGGTTGGAAGGTCACACAATATTTTACTCATACTGAACATGTTTTAGAAGTAAACTAAGTTTTGTATTGACCCAACAAATCTAGACCATGAATTTTCTTACTAAACTTTATTTTTGTTTTATTAGAACTACATTACTCAAACAATCAGGCGATCCTTTAGTTTAGCAATTATTGCAAGAACTAGGCCTACAGCCAATCCCTCAAATTATCCTTTAATAAAACTCTATACGCGCTGCTATCTCGTCATGTTCGATCTATACAAGCTAAAAGCAGCGCTAAAATGAAAAAGTTGTTCAATAGCTAGACGTGTCGATCGTTATTAATGGTAATGGCAGAATTCAAAGCGTCCACGAAGAAATGCTATGCCATCATGCTAAACAATGCAATACTGCACTACATTGGCCCATGCTCACTATGTAGAAGATTTTTTTGCAAATCTTGTAAATTTACTAATGCAAAATTTAAAATTGTGCTTATCGGCTCTTATAAGGTTACTTATAGTTTGCGGGTTTTGATGCTATAGGTAAAAGAAATCGGTGTCGAAGGTTTTTGGAAAATTTTATCCTATAGGGCTAACCACTGTATCACCTGCATGCCATCAAAAATAGAAATGCAGCTTATGATGACCACTTCCACCTAGACTGCTAATTCTAAGCCTAGACACTAATCCAATGGGTTATTGACGGCTAAGTCAAGAGGACTTTGAAGTATAGAGTTTTAGACGTCCATTACCCGCGTTCACTGAGTTTTTGGATAGCCAGTATTCGTATTCGTATTCTAATCGGCATTATAAATTGCTACAAAATGGTTTCACCTACCTTATCGTAGCCTATAGTTCGGCACCTTGACATGACCTCCGAGTCAAAAATTGCACTCTTTCACCAATTCAACTGATGTATGTGTTATACATATACACTCAGTATAACCGTACTGCACTGATCAAACTTAGCTTAAACTATGCACTTTGTGCAGCTCTCTTCTGCAATTCAGTACCAAATAGTTATCTTTATAGATAGAGCGTAAAGTGATACCCTTTTAACAAGGCATAGTCTAGCCAAAAATTGTTTCTAGTACGTGAAAGCTATTTCAGGTTAACGTTGTATTGAATATTTTTTCTGCTGCTGGATTGTACTAACAGATAAAATTAGTAGTTACAACGAGCGAATGCTTGCGTGGTATGATTTGCCCGGAATCGTATAAATAAACTACGGTTTAAGTTATATCTATTAAATTTGGAAGTTTCCACTCTAATGGATTTTGAATTTATTGGCGGTAAGAGTACCATAACAGTTTGAATAAGCATTCGCTTTTTTAAAGGGCAATTTGGCTAAACCCGGTTAGCCATGTGCATAATCGTGGGTACTAATGCAATTAAGTATAATGGATCTGTAATTGTGGAAGACTACATTCAAAGTTGTAAATTATGGAAAAGAAAATTTTACATAAAGTGTTTGAATAGCTTATAACAACAAATTCCATACAAACATTGGAGTGTATTGTTATCGTACTTTGGCTAAACTGAGATCATTTCAGGACTAACATAGATCACCATAGTTATTGAATAAAAAAGCCTTACCTTTAACTAATGCAAAGAAATACCTATATTAGCATTTGATGATGTATGTTATTTATTTGGAAAACAATCAAAGTAATTTGGCTAACGTTTCAAAAAATCTGTGATTTTACTTACATTTGTACTTTGTTCAACTCTTCTGAAGAAAAAGCAGTACATTTTATTTATGCAGAAAGTGTACTTTCAGGACACGTAAAATTGCTAGGGCCCACTTCGCTTCACCCAGTGAATAACTTACACGTCTCAAAACTAGGCATTCCTTGTTCTAATGAAACAGATAACTATTACTCATATGACTCATATAACTAGTTATATTGTCGTTGCCTATGTATGTACGCATATGTATTTAGTTTAACAATATTTAACTCGTAATATTCAAAATTTGAAGGTCTTAAATTGTAATAATTTAACTAATAGTCATTCATGATTCATTCATTTTACGCCGCGTCACATATCAAAATAATAATTTAAAGAAAAATATATATTCTTTAACTTCGTTGAGAAAACGCCATTCATAAAGACGTAATATAGAAATAATTGCAAAAAAGCTATAATTTCAATTTAGAAATACATTCCGGCCTTTCAAAACCAATAAGTTTCATTGATATAAAGGTTCAACACTGCTATGAAGCCAAGAAATTTTTTGTTGCACGAGATCTCACCACAACTTGCTTGTGGTTATATAAGTTATTGTAAATGCTAAATATTTGGAAATTTTTCCACGAAAATTATGTCATTGTCTGTACAAAGGTATATTATATTTAGAAAATTTTGCCACAACCTCCACCCAATTTATTCCTATTTACCGATCACTTCAACAGCTTTTCTATTTAGGAAGGCCTCAACTGGTTTGTATTCTCCGGATTTGAAAATTGAATTATTTCTAAGTTAGCATTTTTATAAACCAGCCATATTGAAAGAAGTACGCGCAAAAGATATACCATTATAAATACTATAAAATGTCCTTTCCCATAATTTAATCAGATTTATACATTATTTTAAAATGTTTATTTCGCCGCTCGCTCCATATGATTACTTTTACCTATTATCATTGAAAGCACCCCGAGCAATCTGTTAAGTCATCTTTGACATATCAGGGACAAAATATGAAGTGCAGATAGACAATATACAGCCAGCTGTCAATTCAAAATTAGTACTAACATATTCAGGACACCTAAAACCGTGAAAATTTATAGAAATCAGCAAATGGCAAATTTGGCACATCCTAATATCTCATTTGGTGCATTTTTTGACCTTCGACTAATATAAATTAACGAAGTTACTTTTATTTGCTAATACTCAAACAGTCTTATGTTTAATTAGCGATGTTTGTTACTTCGTTATTTACATCACACCATACATTTGCATCCCTTTTCTCTTAAGCCTAAAGTGCTCCGTGACCACGGTGCATACCTTACTCCTCCAATTATCGATTTTCTTCGACCGATGACCGAGAATAGTTTATTCTATACAATGCGGATTGTTTTCCAAGAACTTTTTGTTATTACATAGAAACTAAACAAAAACTATATACTGATACCAGCAATATAATGTATAATCTTTAGCAGTTTCGTTAATATTTGGAGCGTTTGAAGAGAATGAAACAAATAGACAGGCAGACGCAAATGAGTTTTAAAACCAGATTTATGCTTAAGTGCAGTAAACATAATTCTATACAATAATTGCAAGGAACATTTGTCGGAGTTCCATATAAGCACTACAATTTTATTTATATTGTAACGAAACTAATTAATTGTTTTGAAATCTTTATTTATATTCACTAATATTAGAATTATTTATATAGACGTATTTATTTAAATATTTATTTCACAATACACGAATAACAAACATTTATAACTAACAGGACAAGATTCTAATTAAAACTAAAACTAAGCGAATTTAATATGCTATTTATATAGAAAGTATAAATTCTAGAACATCAAGGAATAGTAAAGAATAACAATTAGCCGTAATAATGATGTAATAAATTGAAATACCATGACTCATTTCTGACATTAAATTTAATTGACAGGTATCGGTTACCGAAATGAGTCATTTGTGATTACATCAGCTATCATAATCATAAGACACCTTCTGGATTGTTCCAGAATATTCCATTGAGTTTTTACTATTTCCAATTTTGCTAAAATATTTTTAGACTAATGCACATGTAAGTCTTTGGAAGACGGGCAATCTAGTCTGAAAAGTTTGCTGGTCCCAATTATACTAATATTTTTCTCCAAGCACTCGTAGCTAAGAATTCCACAGGGAATTTAGAGATTGCTTAGGATAACACAAAATGACGTTAATCTACTTCTATTTAATTTTTCTTACCTTTACATTAAAAATATTTTTAGCAGCTTTCGATGATTATTCAAAATTGTTTGGTTGTCATTATATTATAAAAGGAAAAATTACTTTGCAAAATCATTGGTATTAGTAATGCCTCCGAATATGTATTTGTTGAAGCCAACATAATGATGGCCTAATCAGAGCTACAAAATTCAGCGGGTTTAAAG
Source organism: Phrixothrix hirtus (assembly GCA_024586415.1). Classification (NCBI taxonomy): domain Eukaryota; kingdom Metazoa; phylum Arthropoda; class Insecta; order Coleoptera; family Phengodidae; genus Phrixothrix; species Phrixothrix hirtus. Next base: position 6,683 of record JAHWXV010100242.1, read on the forward strand.
TTGACATACTTTTAAAGAAAACACAAAGTAAAAATTAGAAACTGAAATGAGTTTGTTTTAGGTAAGTAAAAAGGAAACATTATAAATGGTATTTGTCATTTACACGATACCTTTCCTAGATTCCGTCGGCGTCATTTCCTAAAACATTTGTCGATTTACTTTAAGTACTAATATAGTCATTGTTTAACGTTAAATCTGCACATGATTAGAATAATGGTAGAGACACATATCACTGGACCGTGTCAGGACCGGAGGAAAGCCGTCACTCGGTACAAAAATTGTATAATTAAATAAATAACCGTATGCAGTCTCCGGACCGTAGCAAGACCTTATGTGAATAGTTTCGTTTACTTTTTGACGCTGATGGTCCGAGAACCAAGCTCACCAAAAAAAACTGCAGGAGATAATTGCAGCTACATTACAGGAAGCAGGAGTCAAGTCAATATCTTTATGTTTTGACCAAACTAAATCTCTAATAGCATATTATATTCTTATATTGTTTAATGGAGTCAACTGACAAAAGTTTGATTTTTTTTGTGGGACAATCCATTATGCAAGATCAAGACACGGACGGGTTCTGGATAAGTGTGGTTACTAGATAACCGGGGAGACACGCCCGTGCCCCGGTACGGGCGCGGTGATGTGTATCTCTACCTTAAGCATTTCTTTATAGTCCCACCGAATGATGGACAGAAGATTAAACATTAATTGTCAATGGTTTATCTACACACAAACTTAGGAAAATAATTAGGAGGGTTATGTCCACCTGAAGCGGGTTTAACAACTATTACAAAACACAATACATTGGAAAATAACACTTAATAGTAAACTTAACTAGGATCTATACAGGGTGCAAAGAAAATGGTGTATGCTCGTGTACCACGTGTGGAAGATATTAATACAAACAGAAAAAGTCTTATACGACAGTCCAAAACTTATCAGTTTTCCTGAAAGAAATTAGCAAACGTCAGGGGAAGTATACAACTAATGAATATTTTTATTCGGGATGTGTGTAACATTACCTTTTCTATCTTCCAATCGTTCTACTTGGTTTATTAATTTAGAAGAAATTTATTTAGTTTTACAATGTATTTAGTTAAGCATTATGTTAGAGAATCGTAAGGTTAAATTAAAAATATTGTTTCGTTTCACGAAATTTATTTGAATACGCTCCTTCTTTAAGTTAGTTGCAGACATTGAAAATATATGACGACGCGCAGATATATCGTTGCTTCGATTTCTAACTGATTCGTTTGCGAATTCAGGAGTGACGTACATTTTTCTTCAAAATTCATTTTTGGTAATTACGTTGAAGAAACAATTTTTGTGGTGAACGATGGAATACGTTGTCGTGCTGTATAAAAATCTCATGGCAAAGCCTCCGTTTTTATTGTTTATTACTTCTAAACCAATTACCGTCATAATCAACTCAATCAAGAAGAAGTTACTATTAAAAGATTAATAAATTTTCTAGTGTGGAATCACAATTCTGCTTGCTGACTTAAAAAATAAATTTTGTAGGAAACTAGACCACTATTTGTGTGAATTGGACAGATTTATAAAGCATAACCTGTAACTAATACGCTGTCTGCTACCTTTATCCACATGTAAACGGAGGACAATGTCCGTTTTATCCGTACACTACGATATGAGAAACCGGTCAGTTTTACTTTTTGTGGATTGTTTGGCGTTTTTGACCGTAAGTAATAGATAAAATTACTGCGAACCTTGTGAATGTGGTGTTATTGAAGGGTCAACTTTCATATTTATTATGGTTTAGAAATAAAATGGACGACTGGATAAACTACTTAAAAATATGATTCTAAGAATAAATTAAATTTACTTCTTTAAATATATATCTCTCAATCATAAATATTCATTGTCGATTAAACGGTATTATATTAAATTTTTCAAGGTTTTAGTTAAACTAAAATTTGTTTGCATAATATTATATAAAATTATAAACCGCTTTATCAAACGCTATTAGTAATAAAATGATTTTGTTTCAGCTATAGTTAAATTTGTTTTAAGTTATGGTCCTTCTATCACCATGAAATAACTAATTCACATAATAATTACTAAAAGAATTATTCCTAGCGTTTGTTCCAATACTTGGTACCATTATAAATGTTATATATAGAGTGTCACGTTAGAATTTCTATTGGAATCGAAACTCCGATGCTCAATAGATTGTAACCTACGTCAAATTTTGATTTATTATTTAATCTAAATAAGTGTAAAGGCTTGTGACAACTTAGACATGTCAAATTAAAGATTGTTTTAACTATACTATTTAATTTATTTGATTCTTTTGTTCCTTTAAATTTTCCTAAGAAATGAAGAATTATTTATATTTGAGTCGAATAGTAAATTAATACTTATTGACCATATTAAATGAGTTTTATTAAGGTTGTTACTTAATCAAAATATTGGTTAACGGAAATCCCAAAAAAATAAATATTATTAACCTATCAGTATACGTGTTACGCTTTTGGAAATAGAATTGAAATTACTTGCAGTATTCGTTGTCGAGTTGAGAAAAGGTATCGTCCTATTTAAATCAAGGTATAGGTTAGCCTGTATCCTGAAAAAGGCAATGATACTTAACCTAGATTGATTAATCGCGTAACGAGAGAGATACAAGTTTAAAATCAGCCTATAAGTAACTTGTTATGTTGGTGATATATGTCCGAATAGAAATAAATGTTTTTGTTTTTCATTAGATTTGTTTTCTTGCTCTTATAATTTTATTGCAGGTTACTCTACTTTATGTATAGTGAAGGACCTGAAATCAAACGCACAATTTGTCATATGCAGTGTGTGAATAAATTTGAAAATACATTTGACTGGCGACCTTACTGAAATTTCCTTTTTCTTTCTCCTTAGTGAATAACGCTCCAAACAGAGAATAGGATTATGCACATTTACTCACACCACTCTACCACACTTCAAAATTGAACTAGATCGGCAAACTAAAGGTAGGTATTTAACTATCGTCGATAATATTGGATATATTTTATTTGTCTAACGATATCATACAGTTACGTTACAGTTATCTAGAATATGCCTTTTACTGCACACATAAAACCTCGAATACAGCTTTTCGCTAACGTTACTAGTTAAGCCACGATTCAATAAAATACATTACCTGAAGATGTGGACTGAACTAGACAGGAAACCTGGCAACGCATAAAGTTGGATTAACTTGCCATTCCTAAACAGATCAAATAGCATAATAGTAATACCAAAATATTAATACAAATGGTTGTACACAGTTTAGTAGTGCATTACCGTCTATTGTTAAAAATTTTTCAACTTACATTCTTCGGTTTGTATTTATGTAGATAATTACCTAAAGTTATATGTGTTTTATCATTGTTAAAAATCTAAAAATCTACAATCCGTTATTATTGATGGTAGTTTGATGTGAAATGGGATACTGTTGAAATTTTTGTAATTTCAGGTTTGCTGATTAATTATTGATATTTAGTTCCTCGTTGCTGTTTACTTAAAATAATACACGATGATCAAGCTTTATTTGTAATACAATTGCTTTTCCGCGGCAGCGTATCTATCATTTAACCAACTTTTCAATAATTACATGTTATTATCGTTAATGTTATCTTTAATATTTATTTAACACTATTAATTATATTGGAACTTTTTCAGCCTTCTCCAAATGTTCACAGTTTCAATGCGATTAACTAATTCAATCTCAATTTTAAAAATTCATTTGCAAAATGTAAAATTACCTTGACTCTCATTTTGACATAATCAATTATGTTTTAAACTGCAAATTCGTACATAAAGAAAGTTTGATATCGTCGATATTAGAATTACTCTTAGTAAGGATGGACATCATTCAAAGCAGTTACGTTTATAAAATACGTAACACGGTTTCTGGTTGCTACTGCAATTCCCAATAATCTTTATAATTTATGAATCGCAATAAGAGTTCTAAGTAGGCGCCAGAAATAAGATTTTTGTCATTTCAAGAAATTATTTAATAACAGAATACGATAAAAATAATTTCAATTAAATGTTACCAAGTTGCAATAACTTTAAATGGCAATACCTCGCTGTCTAGTGATTATACCATCTATTCTGCTGTATTTTCCTTTTCATGCAATCTGTTGCAAGAACGAAAACAACTTTCTTTACACACATATAACATGTAGTTTGTATTCACGCGTGTTATTTATGATCACACGCGTATTTGGTTTTGAAGGCTTATTCGCTGTTAGCGGCAATAATTAGGTAATTGGTGAAAACTCACGTTTCTTTTTTGCTGTTCTATGGAGATTTGGATGTTCTTTTGTTCAGTTCAAGTAGTGATACAACAGCGCTCTCAGAACGGAAGTGGGTAGGGCAACAGGGGATTCGGGTGCAGGCTCAGCCACGTGTAGGAGCTTAAGTCACGTGACAAGATGGCTGACAGGGCTTCTGGACC
>JAHWXV010100247.1:0-12787 GCA_024586415.1 Phrixothrix hirtus
GATTTTATTAAGTAATATTAGAAAAATTCTTACATCATATTAAAGTACGACATTTTAACTTTACGATAAAATGAAATAAGTAGCACTTTCACTATGTCTACGAAATTGATTTATGATCATCTTTTGTTCTATCATATTCCATAGTGCGGCGGCACCGTAGGTGACAGTGTTCAATTGATAGATATCTATCGAATGAGTCTTGTCAACTCTTCAGAGGATTAATTGTAATGTCCTTTAATTTTCATTTATTAGTACCTGCCGATAAATTTTTGCCACATCAGCAGTAATTGCATAGGCCCATAATCTAAATCTTAATAATATGGAAAATAATTCATTTTGAATAACTGAACCAACGCATTGGATATCATTAATAGATATCCCCGTAATTGTTTTGGCACTACCATCAAACACCACACGTAGATTGTCATGTTTTGTAACAGCATGATGGAGCAAATAGTATTTTATAGCATGCTTAATGCTGTCCTCCTTTATTTTTGTCATATGACCCAGCTTTTCATATTCATTAAAAAAGTTAATGTAAATTTGCTTCAATTCTTGGTCGCTCTAGCTTCCTTTCTAGTGAATACAATCCCTAAGTTTCCTAACCGAGCTATCACATCGTCTTTTAATGGGATACTAACTATAAACCAACCACAGCATGGTCATTTTGTAGTTTAATGAAATTACTCTCACAGTGCTGTTCCTCTGAAGAGTAAGTTGAAGGACTAATGCTAGCTTTCTATATCGCCCAAAATTTGCTTAATTGCTGCTCTATGCCCTGCTCGGCCTTTAAATTGATACCATTAATCATTTTATGGGGATATAGATTTAGATCAAGTTGATCACCTAAGTTCCAACCCAACACTATTTTTTGCAATACCGATTTTGCCTTCCCTAGTTTGTATTGGCCTACACAAAGCAAATCCCAAAAAATGTCCGTACCTAATAACAGATCAACCTTGCGCCTCTCGTTACATTTTGTATCTGCTAAACGAATACCCGGTGGTATACCTAACTCTGGTAAACAAAAGGATTTCGTTGGCAGTAGATATGTAATATTTTCTAAAACTAAACATGAAATGCTCACTTGAAAATGATTAATTAACGACCTAGATATTACATTCGTTTTAAAGCGAATATTGGATAAAGCACTGCTTATACCTGAGATAGTAAGGTGTTGTTTAGATTTTTGTAAACCTAATTTACTGCATAACTCTAAGGTAATAAAATTTGACTGAGAGCCTGGACCAAGAAGAGCCCTACACATATGAAAATTTCCATGACCATCAGCAATATGAATACATGCCGTGGATAAAATGACCTGATGTAATTTAATACTTGCACAACCACTGTGAAGAGCTATGTTCGAAATTTGGGATACTGATTCCGCGCGATCGCTGTTACTGCTACTCGCTGTTTGATTATTAATTGTAGGCTCCGTACTAGAGCTTTCGCTATTTCTATTACTTGCCGAAAACCTTTCAAGATGTAACAGGGTATTGTGCTTTTGTTCCACATTTGCTATATAAACTTGATCTACAATCTTTATCACGTGACCCTCTTGTGAGCAGTTCAAAAAAAATTGTAGTGGCCTTACTTCCGATATTTTTTGTTTCTAATCTAGTTTAATAAAGGTTTGACAACGATAAAGTGGATGGTTTTCTTGACAGTAAAAACATTTTTTTCTGGAAGCACTAGTTACTATATAAGTCTTGTTATATTTACGCTTCACTTTGGTTGATTATTATTCGAATTTGTATTTAATAATTTCTGATCATACTTATTAGCTTCCAATGATCCTAAATAATTCACCTCTTTTCTATGCATTGCTCAAGTTTATCTAGGGAAGGTAAATCATCTTTTGCTTGAATAATTTCAGTTTCCCACAAATGACCAGTAGGAGGAGTCAATTTTGAAGATATAACATAAATTAATAAAATATCGGTTGTAGGCTACTCAAAACGTTTTAGAGAACCCATTACCTTTAAAATATTATGCAAAAATCCTTGTAACATAACCCTTGCATCCTTTTTTATAGACTCTAAAGAAAATAGCGTTTTAATATTATTTTATACAAGTTTTTTATTTCCAAATCGTTTCTTTAGAATGTCCCATGGAATGCGATAATTATCTGCAGAGGCTTTGAGATTATTAGTTACTTTAGCCACCTCACCAATCAAACAAGAGCGCAAATAATAAAACCTTTGTATGTTTGTTAATTTCGCATTAAAATTTATAATTGCATCAAGAACGTCATGGAATTCCACCCAAACCTGAAACTCACCCCCAAAGGTCGGCAAGGATATACTGGAAAGCGCTAGTTCCGTTTCCCCAGGCATACCTTCCATTACATTAGGCACGCTTGATTCTTTTGTCTTGACTTTATTGCTTAAAATGTTTTTTATTTTGGAATTGGTTTGGTAAAATAAATCTTCTAACGTTTTTAAATCGTCTGTATGAGCACTTACGGCTTCATCTTCGCATAAATCAATAACTTTGAAATGTATTTGTTCATATGAATTAATTATATCTGAATTAGCATCTAAACGATCTTTTAATTCTGTTAATTCGTCATTAGTAATTATTTCCCTGGCATGAAAATTATGAAAAACGTTATTAAGTCTTGTAAGACGCACCTATAACCTGGCTCTTTGCACAACTAGATTCTCTAATGACTCCATTATTTAATCAAATAGAAGCGAAATGAAAAGAAACGGACGTGTAATTATATAGAAACTGCATTTACTTGTTTAGTGAGTCTTGCTGGTACTGCTACCGATTGTAAGACCAATATTTTACGAAACTTTAATACTGCTGTACGCTAGATCAACCTCGAAGGACCAATTTTTGGAACATTTTGAATTATTCCTGATAAGGACTGAAAGGGACTAATTTATTTTAGTCCTCTTTCTACTTCTGTGTCACATTTAATGTAAATTAACGTTTATTTTAATAAATAACTCGAAGGACCTTTAATAATTATATATTTTCACAAATAAACTGAAAAACTCTAAGTTTTAAAAAGAATATTATGCAAAATAAATGCATTGTTTTTACTTCTACTATCTAAGTAATACTAATACATTTTTAAATGAATCCTACCCTTTGTTTAATAGAAAGGGCACAGGTATGGAATGAGATGACTAAGGAAAGAAGCTAATGTTTAACCGCATTCCTTTCTACACTTATATATTTTACAAATTTTCCTACGAAATTATTCAACAACGCAAACACGGTTATTAAAAAGTTACGATGAATCTAGTGAAAAAGTAGAACTAGAAAAGTTCAATGTTTATTAGAATCCAGAGCATACGCTTTCTAGGAAAAAGATACGGAGTTACTATATAAAGGAGCTTGGTTAAACCTTCTCTAAAGAGACCAACAGCTATAAAAAAGAAACGTACTGAGCTGTCAATGTGGTTTTGCATTCCGGCTAATGTTCATAAACTTTATGTGTACAGTAAATAGGTAATTAAAAACAACATAGTACTTATAGGAGAACTATCTGGAGAGGCACAAGAAGCTTGTACAAAGAATGTAGAAGGTTTAGACAGTCCCATACGTGAAAATTTTACAGAACTGCCACGAATCAAGATTTACTCACTTACACTAGCTAATTAAACATTGATGTGGACTACTTAATAAAATATTCCACTGAATCAGAATTTGATGATGAAAATTCCGATGATGATGAATAATATTTTTGTATTATTATTCATAGTTTTAGTTGAAGATTTTTTTGACATTCGTTAAGATGCCATCTTACTATACATCATCACATTTTTTGTATAATTGTATGTACCTATATTTATAAATTATATATTAACGTTGTTAACATTTTATTTAACATTTTTGTTAACATGTGTATCTACTTAGTCAGAAGATATATGTAAAGTTGGTATTACTTCATTTGTTGAATTTCTAGACTATCAAATAATACCAAATAATTATGATTATATTCTAATTAGATACCGCTAGATGCACTATAAAGCAATGAATCTCAGATCAACAATTAGTAAATCTACCTGTCCTAGCTAGAAGTTAAAAAAATAAGTAATGTAAGCGAGTCACACCTAACAGTAAAATAAATTGTTTGAAAAAGATTATCTATTCCACTTATCGTAATTAGTTTTATAATGTATAGTGTATACACATTTTAATATTATACGTTAGCCATCCGGAAAACTAAGCAGATTATGTAGTCAAAAAGCAAAAAGTTAAAGTGATAACAATAATTTAAATAAATTGAATGTTTATATGCAAATTAATTACATACAACAAGCTTTTTTACCACAAAAAATACTTTATTTTAGCTAATATATACTATTTATATACATACCAGATGATTCAAAAGGTGTGGCCATAACTCGAGGAGTTCATTAGGCACTTCATTTGGAGTAAAAAATTATAATATACTCATATCCAATTCTCAAGGGTTACTGAGGTAACGAGGAAAAACTGTTTATTTAGTAAAAGACATCTTAAAACTAACTAGCTAACAGAAAACAATAAAAAACAAATAAAAATCACGATAATTGTTCAAAGTGGCCGCCGTTAAGTTGTATGCATGTTTTACAGCGACGAACAAGTGAAGTCTGTGTACTGCGCAGTTGTTCGGGCCGTTGATGAATTTTTGCAGCAGCTTGATGAAGTCGATTTATTAAATGTTCTTGACTTTCAATTGGAATAAAGCAGACTTTTTCTTTCAGACAACCCCACAGATAAAAGTCTAGCGGACTCAAGTCTGATGAACAAGCTGGCCATTGAACTCGACCTCTACGCTCAACCCATCGCTGAGGGTATTCGTTATTCAACCAAGTTGTTACAACACCTGCAGTATGAATAAGAGCTCCATTTTACTATTGATAATAATAATCACTAGTACACTAAACTGACACAAATCGTGAAGATAAGACAACTTACTGCTCACGATTAAATTTTTTGACAGAATGTGTTCGTTGTTATTTTTCATGGCTACTAGAAGTAATCTACAGTTATAAATAAACAGTTTTTCCTCATTGTCTCAGTAACCCTTGAGAATCGGATATGAGTATATTATAATTTTTTACTCTAAATCACATGCCTAATGAGCCCATAGAGTATTGTCCACACCTTTTGCATCACCCCGTAAAATTATAATTCAATATTGTAACGAAAATTAGCAACAACAGAAATCTGATTGAAGATTCTAGAAACATCCAGTACATTTTTCTAGAATAAAATAGATGATGTAATCCCCAAATGACTCATTTCAGTAACCGATATCTGTCAATTCAATTAGGTCAGCAATGAGTTATTGCATTACAATTTATTACATCATTATTATGAGTAATATTCTGGAATCTTCTTCAGTATTGTTCTAGAATTTATATTTTCTATATAAACAGCAGATTAAATTCTCTTAGTTTAGTTTTTGTTAGAATCTGGTACTGTTCATTACTGATATAAATATAAATATACATAAATAGAGATATAAATATTTGCTGTTAGTGGATTGTGAAATAAATATTTAAATAATCAAGTGTATATAAATAATTGTAATTTTGGTGAATATAAATAAATATTTTAAAAACAATTAACTAGTTTCGTTACATTGGTGTCAGGTGTGGGGTTTGTTTTAAAAATTGAACTCACAGACCATAATTAATTAAAAGGTAGTGTTAATTGTTTTTTATATGCCAGTAGCAAGAAGCGCCGAAAAACGAAATATGGAGGCGTTGATGGAAATGGTGCAAGAAATGTAGGAAGGAATGAAACACAATCAAACTAAACTACAAGCAAAAATGGATTCCAATCAAGAAGAAATGAAATTCAATCAAACTTAATTACAAAAAAATATGGTATCCATACATTTAAACCAAAATAAATTGCACGAAGAAATTAGAAACAAACTAAAAGAAGAAATGTTATCAATTAATACAAGCCAAAGTAAAATACAAGAGGAAATCGAATCCAATCAAAATAAATTACAAAATGAAATTAAAGCAAGTCAAAATGCATTTAATGAAAAATATCAATTAAGCCAAATTAAACTAAAACAGGACTTAGCAAAAGAAATAGAGAATGTTACCAATGAGATGTCAACAATATATGAGGAGGTAACCAAAAAGAGTGATAAACTACATCAAAAGCTTATTCTCCTTACCGTAAATAAAGAAATCAGAATGCCTAAGAAGAAGGTGTCACTAGTTCCTTAGGACCAATCAACCGAAGCAAATATACAGCAAGTTGAACATTTGCCTGTTATGGAAAATGGTATCCTAAGTACTAGAAGACAGGTTAAAGCACCCAGATATGATTGCAAGACGTCTTGGGCCAATTATCATAAACAATTCATGGCGGCCGCAATATCAAATGGATGAACCATTGAAGAAAAAGCAACTGTTATATAGCGTCTCTACGTGAGGATGCTTTAGACATTCTTCATACAATAGCAGACGATTTACAGAATAACTTCGATTACCTTGTGTCTTGATTGGAAATGCGATATGGAGATAAACATCTGCAACAGATCTACTGTGCCCAATTAAGAAATCGTGTACAGAAGCTTGGAAAGAATCCCCAGGAAATTAAAGCTAAAATTGCGCAGCTAGTAAGATTAGCATACCCAACGGCGCCATAAAGTTTTATTGAACAAATTGGGGTGCAAACATTTGTCGATGGCCTTAAACACGCAACAACCATATAGATTAGCATAGTGCATTGGCTCAGACACTGGAATTTGAAGCTGCCAAACAAGTATCGAAGGGTCATGCTCACATACGTACAGTCTAAAAAGTCAAAGATGACGTTGAGAGTCTAGAAGAAATGCTACTGAGAATACCTAAGACCCAAAATCCAAATGGACGTAAACTACAATGCTGAAAGTGCGGTAAGTGGGTACTTGTATAGAGAAATTGCCAACAGGTTATGAGCAGTCCTGATGATAACATAAAGCATCAGGAAAACTAGAAAGAATCGATGTGAAAGGACGAATATCGATCTCTGCTAGCGATGTCCCGGAAGTCACCATCCAAGCAGCATCGTTAAAACATAAACTCGATAGTTTTTACATTAATGAAACAATTTCATGGAAAAATTGCAATACTACTGGACACAGGAGCAACGAAGACAATAGTGAAACCAAACATTGTTGAGAATGGAAGATTACGACCTTGATGGCTGCAAATTCGTACAGCTACAGGAAATCATGCAGCCGTTCATGGTGCAATGATTACAGACCTTGAGATTGGTTGTAAGAAGTTAACGCATCGCGTACTAGTAGCTGATATTGAAGAACCTGTTATATTGGGTATGGATAAAATGTCTGAGTTTAGCTTTGCGCTAGATTTAAAGAATCGTGTCACACCTGTTGATGATGAAGAGATGCCGATTAATCAACGGTATGACCATGTAATAAAAATAGTACAAGCAGAAGCAGTAACCTTACCACCAAGCAGCGAAACTACAGTTATGGTCCAGCCGGATGGAGACTTCCGGGTAGCATGTATAGGAATTTTAGAAACCAGCAACGTAAATATTGGTAATGGTATTCTGGCTGAGAGAGTGTTGATCGAGGGCAAGGAAACAACACCTGTTAGCTTGATGAATGTCAATACCATTCAGATGACTCCAAAGAAGGGCACGGAATTAGGATTATGCACACCTATCTCATCTGTGATACATTGCACAAAAGCCAGTGAGAAGGTTTTGCCCGTAAAGAATTTATCTAAACTGCATGACACACTCAAATTCTTGGATAACGGGTTATCCCCTGAGCAAAGGGCTAAAGAAAGTCAGTTGATCCAACGATATGCCGATATCTTAGCCACAAAAGAAGAAGAATGTTGTCACACAAAAAAAATACCGGTGATGCACCACTAATACTTCAACGACCAAGGAGGTTGCCTTTATTCAAACAAGGCAAAGTTGAACAGATAATCAAGGAGATAGCTCGGTGCAGCAATAATAGAGCCATCTACTAGTCCTTGGGCATCGCTAGTTGTACTGCTTAAGCAAAAAGATGGTAGCACTCGATTCTGTATAGATTACCGTCGTTTAAACAATGTGACTAAAAAGGACAGCTACCCTCTACCCAGAATTGGCAACACTTTAGACACAATTTCCGGCTCCAAATGGTTTTCGACTCTAGACATGAAAAGTCGATATTGGTAAGTCGGTATGGAAACTGAACATAGGGAAAAGACAGCATTCTCTGTTGGATCTGGCCCTTGGCTATTTACTGTGACGCCTTTTGGCTTGTGCAATGCACCAGCGGCATTTGAAAGGCTAATGAAATTGATCTTGAAAGAGTTGTCTTGGCGAACATGTCTAGTATACTTAGACGATGTCATAGTTATTGGAAAGACCTTCGACAAACACATGAGAAATCTTTTTCAAAGACTACGAAGTACACTTCTACAACTTAGTCCAAAAAAGTGCAACTTGTTCCAAAACAAAGTGAAATACTTTGGTCATGTAGTCTCTGAAAAGGCGTGGAAGCTGTTTCAGAGAAAATAGAGTCCGTATGAGGATGGTCACAACCGAAAGATAAACAGGAATTAAGAAGCTTCTTGGGGTTATGCACTTACTATCATCGATTGGTACGTGGATTTGCAGACATCGCAAAACCACTTACAAAACTTACTGAAGAAGACCAGCCATATTTATGGAGCAATAGCTGCCAACAGCTTTTGAAACACTGAAATGATCATTGATAGCGGCACCTATACTTAGTTAGCCTAGAATAGAAGAAAGGTTTGTCCTAGATACGGCTGCTAGTCACGTCGGCATCGGCGCAGTGCTATCGAAAATTCAAGACCGACAAGAACTAGTAATTGGGTATTTTAGCAAAGTGTTGTCAAAATCTGAGAGGAACTATTGTGTTTCGCGCACAGAATTGCTAGAGATGCTAACGGCGTTGAACACTTTTATAAATACCTTTATGGACGAAATTTATTATTGAGGACTGTTTACGCAGCGTTGAAATGGCTCCTGCGGTTCAAGAATCCAGAAGGCCAAATAGCGAGGTGTATTGAACGGCTACAAGACTATGATTCTGAAGTTGAACATCGTGGCGTAAAAATTCATAGGAATGCTGACGCTTTATCAAGACGGCCTTGCATAGAAGATTGTAAGCATTGTACTCGATTGGAGTCAAAGGTTGAAGATACTATTATAAATAACGATGACTGGAACCCAGATAATGTCAACCAAGATCAAGAAAACGACTCAGACCTGAAGGTGCTATTAAAATGGAAGAATGAAGGTCGAAGACCAGGCTGTGAGGAAGTGGCTTCATTTAATCCCATCATTAAAGCACATTGGTCCCAATGGGACTCATTGCAAATTCAAGACAGCCTTTTGAAAAGAGCCCTGGAAAGTGATAATGGAAGTAGAAGACGAATCCAGTTGGAGGTTCCGAAAAACAGAGTATCGGAAATTATACAACTGCATGATGGCCAATCACGAGAGCATATGGGAGTAAAGAAAGCTTTGGAAAAGTTCCGTGAAACATTTTATTGGATAAACTGCAAGGATGATGTTAAGGAATGGTGTCGGAAATGTGTAATATGTGCATCTGGGAACGGTCTGTTGACGAGGCGAAAAGCACCGATGCGGCAATATGATGTGGGTAGTCCATTCGAATAAGTAGCCATCGATATAGCTGGTCCTTTTCCAGAAACTGAAGCGGAAAACAAATACATTTTGGTTGCAATGGGCTATTTTAGTAAATGGACCGAAGGATGCGCTTTACCTAATCAAGAGGCAGTTACAGTGGCCGAGACCTTCGTAAAAGAACTGTTTAGCCGTTTTAGGATTCCTTTGGAATTACACTCAGACCAAGGAAGAAATTTTGAGTCAGCACTGTTTCAAAGTCTCTGCAAACTGTTGAAAATACGCAAGACCAGAACAACTGCTCTTCACCCACAGTCAAATGGAATGGTAGAACGCATGAATCGAACAATGGGAAAATATTTGTGGAAAGTTGTCTCGGATCCACAAAGAGATTGGAACCAGTACTTACATCTGTTCTTAATGGATTATGGATAAGCCGTACACGAAACGACAGGAGAAACTAGGCTAGCGTGTTCTTTGGACGTGAAATAAGACTACGGTGTGATTTGGAGTTCGCTAGTAAACCTGTAGAGGAGGAGGTCGCTGGAAATGCGTATGCTGAAAGCCTAGCAAAGTAACTAAATTCCATAACATCCAGATTACCAGCGATCGAATAAAAGTCCAGTACGATGTAAATTCCAAAATGGAAGGATTTCAACCCAATAATCTAGTTTGATTGTACTAACCTCAGGGACGACAAGGTCTATATCCCAAATAGCAAAGATCTTGGGAAGGTCCCTATAAAGTGATAAAAAGGATCAACGATGTAATCTACCGAATTATGAAATTACCCAGAGGAAAGCCCAAAGTGGTTCACATGAATCGGTTAGACGCATACGCTGCGAGGAACGCAGAAGCAAAACAGCAAGAATGTGTGCAAAGGGCGGACCATTTTGAAGTTGGAGAATTAGGAATCAGAAACAGCGAACAATCATTTGCTGACTTTAAGACAACCTATTTGGGACCCACAAAGCTACCACTGAGGAGTACAGAAATCTGTTTGATGTACCAGAGGAGTACCCCTTGGCCCACTGTGTTGCTAAAGATGTCCGAATGTCCCGTGGCATCGCAAGTGAGTTTAAGAAGAAGTATGGTGGCGTAGAAGAAACACTCCAACAAGAGCCAGAAGTTGGCAAGGCATGTGACATACTACGCCGTCACGGCCAAGGTGTGCGAAGTATTTACTACCCTGTGACAAAAGTATTATCCAATCAAAAGCCATGTTATGAAGATTTGTGGAAGGCGTTATGGAATTTAAGGAAACATATTTGTGCCTGCGTCAGTGGAACGTTAGCTGTACCAAAGATTGGTTGTGGCCTAGTTCAGCTTAATTGGCGCATGGTACGTAACATGTTGGAGGTAGTATTTCGAGGCATTGGTATCAAGATCTTGGTGTATAGTTGGAATCCAAATTTAACTCCACCAACGATAAAATCTGTGGACTGTCATTTTTTTAAGGAATGGGGCTGCAAGTATGGATTGCAGTGCAGATTCCGATATTCGCCGAGTGCAAAGTCCAAGGTCACTGTTACGCGACGTGACAGTCTTAAGGAAGGGGCAGTACAACGAAAATTAGAAACAATAGAAATCTGATGAAAGATTCTAGAAAGATCCAGTACCTTTTTCTAGAATAAAATAGATAATGTAATCCCCAAATGACTCATTGCAGTAACCGATATCTGTTAATTCAATTAGATCAGCAATGAGTCATAGTATTACAATTTATTGCATCATTATTATGAGTAATATTCTGGAATCTTTTTTAGTATTGTTCTAGAAGTTATTTTTCTATATAAACAGCAAATTAAATTCTCTTAGTTGAGTTTTTGTTAGAATCTTGCACTGTTCTTGTACTGATATAAATATAAATAAATAGAGATATAAATATTTGCTGTTAGTGGATTGTGAAATAAATGTTTGAATAATCAAGTGTATATAAATAACTGTAATTTTGGTGAATATAAATAAACATTTTAAAAACAATTAACTAGTTTCGTTACAATATTTTAAATAGTTTTATCCGACTAGATTTGGTAAACAGCCCACTGTGAGTTGGGATATTTTAAAATCTATTCTATTTTCAAGTTTTTGTCGATGTAGAAATGGTGCACTTGATCCTTCGATTATTAAAGTCATAACATTTTTAAAGCCTGTTATTTCTATGTTAATAATAGAAAATGGGTTACTGGTGCTGGTTAATCGAACCAGTTGCTGCCAGTCCCACGGAATTATGATTTGGAACTTTCATGTTTTTCTTGCTCTTTCAATGAGAGAATGGGCACTGTCTACCTCTAAATGCGCATGCCTCTTAAAAGATATTTGTTCCTTATTACCTTAACTGTAGGAATGAATTTCAATATTGCAAATTATGCTAAAATAGCGTTTATATTGCGGTTTTGGGAAGGACAGTTGTCGGACCAGATTGTAATTTCTTCAGCTGACGGATCTACAGAAGTTAGTGCCCATTTACGCAAACAGGAAGCGATTTCGTTGCCGCACTTTCATCCCACATACAGCAAGTTGTCTGATTTTTGGATGTATCTTTAATTGTAAAATTAAATGTCCGCAATTTTAATGAATAAAGGCTTTGCGCGTTGGTCAAATTCGGTGTTGGCACACATTTTTCTTATTCATTTTGGAATTTGTCTTGTCTTGAGATTTCGTTGGCGCGTTGCATTCTACAGAAGCCGTCCCACTTTATCTTCTTTACTAAAAGCTGGTAGACGTGTCAGAACCATAGATAATTTCGAACATGTTTACGCAATTTTAGTTAGTGTAATTAAATTTAAATGCATGTATTTTTCCGCAAACGGCAACGCCATTATTTTACAATATAAATGCTTTCAATAAAATAAAATTCTATTCATGTAATGTAATACCTATGGCACTTGAGGAAATTGAATTTCTAACTTACTGTGGCAATTTGAATATGACCTCTTTTGTGTGCCGTATAATAAATACTATGAAAGATAAAATTCCAGATTTGTTTCAACGGGACTGAATTTACAACATAGAATTTTATTGTTAGATGTAATATTATACCACTCGTTTTCAGAAATTAATTAAATTTTTATATTTAAAATATTCTAATTCCCATTGCAGTAGAAGCATCTGGGTGTTTAAATCTATTAAACACGTATTGCTTCTTGTCAATTAATTGAATCATTCGCGGCTTGTTTAACAGAAATTG
>JAHWXV010100263.1:0-14496 GCA_024586415.1 Phrixothrix hirtus
TTTCTAAGCCGCCACAGATTTTACAATACAAAATGTCAAATTTTACGAATATGGCAATAACTTATTACACTAGCGACATCTAGTGGTCATTTGTAACAACGTAAGAGGCAACCCTCGTACAACAAAAATAAGTGTGAACGATTGTATAGATTATTTAGGGCAAACTTGCTGCCACAATTTTATAAGTAGATAATAATTAAATAAGTAGCAACTCAGCAATCCTCGTTAAATAGAATTGATTTAAATATACTTCCAGAATCCAATGCTTCATTTAAAATTGATCCAACCGCTCCTCCTCCTCCTGGAGGAAAGATATGATGCGTTCCTAAAACATAATATAATTTAAGATTTAGACCCAAATTAAATAAATATAAGAAAAGGCAAAAAAATGAATTATAGGAACTAGCCTAGCTCAGACATCATGATACACACAAGCTTACAGCTACAATAAAACTGTCGGTTCCCCGCTCCTCACTTGGCAACGTTGCATTCCCTAGCCAGGGCCGACCTTAAAAGTACAATACCTTAATACAATAACATTACCAATTCCTGCGTGTGCTGTTTTATAGTAATTACCAGTTAATTGACTTCAAAAGGAAAATATACTATAATTTAATATTGATTCACGGAATTCATAGCATATAAATTATCAATGATATTTTAAGCCTAATTTATACAAATATTATGCCCGTGTATCACAAATAAAATTGTACATGTTAACATAAAATAATATGTCTATAAAAAAAATGACAATAGTTAAGAAGTTTAACTTAACATGGAACGTGAACACGTTACAGTACATAAATACAGATCAGTAGCTTATGAGTGAATTTTAATGTTTCAGTTATTAAATTTTTCTCACAGTTTGACATTTCAAGATTGTCAGATAAATAAAGCAATAACCTAACCGATTAAAATTTTTACTTACAGCAAAGTGTATGTAATAGACAGAACAAAGAAAAATAAATTAGCTTAACGAACGAAATAGTTTAGTACTAGTAGAGTCTGAAACGAAAGGTAACGTTTAGGAGAGATTTCATAGCAATTGCCTTCATTTCAAAAACTTCAGCCATACTCTGGATTGCATGACATGAATTTATTATGCGCTCTCTTAATTGTTCCTTATTTTCATTTGAATCGGCTTAAACCGAGGACTTGAGATCGTCCCACAAGAAAAAGTCATTGAAGTTTAGGTCCGGCTCTATAGAGGCGATGAAAAACATTTCTGGCGGCTAAATGAAATGTGCCTCACCCATCTACTTAAATTTAATCGTTTCTGATAGTCATCCGGAGCAGAGCCTGTACACGTTAAGGTGATATATCTACAAATATTGAACTCTTAAAGTACATCATATTCTGCGATTTACATTTAACATCCGAGTAACTTGCCTTTCATTGGTTTTTATTTCATAATGAATAAACTCCTCTATCTGTTATGTTCTTATTTTCAGCAATAGATTCATTGTAACATGATTTCTTCCAAAACTGCCTATTGGAATCTTTTAATGATTAGGTTTGTAGTATTGACGCAACTTTTCAAACTAAATCCATTAAGCTATATGGTTTTACCCAAACCCTACACAAAGTGTGTAA
Source organism: Phrixothrix hirtus (assembly GCA_024586415.1). Classification (NCBI taxonomy): domain Eukaryota; kingdom Metazoa; phylum Arthropoda; class Insecta; order Coleoptera; family Phengodidae; genus Phrixothrix; species Phrixothrix hirtus. The sequence continues at coordinate 1,594 of JAHWXV010100263.1, forward strand.
AATATCAGTCATTTAGACTGCAGCAAGTCAGCCATTTTTCTTAACTGAAGCACAATAAAATTCTGATATGAAAATTACGAAGTGTCAACTGATCAGAAAGGTAAAACAGATAACCATGGAAACAAGAATACCTACTTATTTATATTTAGCCGGCTTGAGAACAACTTAGAATGTAAAATTTAGAATTAATTTATCACTCAAACGGTGTACCGCACGACATTTTAATGCGAAATAAATGAAAAATCGTATTCTAATCTCTAAATGACTGAATCTATTTTAAAGAAGAATAGATGATAAATGTAATGGGTCGCCTTAGTTACTAAGGCCTGGTTGAACTTTTCTTAACAAGAACTTAAAAGTTAAGCTTACTAATAGGTATAAATCAACGGGTTGCAGAGTTTTAGTTTAAAACCGAATTTTAATCGCCGTCTTTGTAGAGCTTGAACTCCTTAGAAAGAATGTGACTTATGTGTATTTATATTTTTCTTCTTATGGCCCAAGGAATCACTTCTTCAAGTTTGTATAGTACTTAAGTGACTTTCTGCTTAAATTACTTTGGGTAATCTTGGAAATGATCTTAATTTGAAAGTGTTATATTTCAGGAGTGTAAGGTTGATTACGTCAGAGATGATATCGCGAATTTCCTTAATTACATTTTTAATTTGATTTTTTAACCTAGACTGTATTGTAATGAAATAATGAAACACGCAAGAGCATATAATTTTAAGTTTGCTTTTTGGTCGTATTTATTATTATTACATATTAAATTGCATTACTTTTGTTGAGCTGAAATTAGATTACAGCAGAAAATTTTAATTAAAGCACTTTGCATAATCTGAGAGTGTGTCCATTGTGCATAGATAAATTTTAAATTAAAAAGCAGGCATCCAGTTCTATGGACAGTATTAAACCATTGTCTCTTCAGAATTGAAATTTTATTTTAGCAATTGTGCTATTAGACTAATCTGCCATAGGACCGGAGCTAATTTTTACCCGAGGAAATATAAATACCGGCGATGTTATATAATTTGGAAAATTCAAAGATTTTGTTTGTAAAGCTATTTGAAATTAATTAATGGTAAACAATCGACTTTGCTTTTATAAAGTTCCGTTTATTTGATTGTTACCGAGTAAAAGTATTTAATAATTTTTTGCTTGTTTCATGTAATATGGTACCATTGAAGTCAATTGTTTTGTATCATTAACAAGATTTATTTAAATTAAATAAAATGCATTTTTTATTTCCATTGATGATTTTAAATTAGAGGACTGTGTTTGTTTTTAATATATTAATAATTTAAATTGTATCTTTTTAATGGTTGTAATTGTATTATAGATAGAAGATAATTTGATTTGCGATTAAATACTTAGTAGATAAAATGTTGGGGTAAAAAGTATTCTGGTAAACCCAGCTGGTAGCTTGAGATGTAATTTCTCCTAAGTCAACAATTGAGAAATTTTTTATAAATTTATTATGTAAAACCCTCTTGCAGCTATTTGAATGACAATTATAACACTAAGTTATGTTAGCTTCAAATATAAGCACAAAATGTCAAATTGAACTTTCGTAAAAAAATTAAAAACTGTTTGTTTAGTATTGGAAAAATAAATAAAATTCCAATCCGTATGGCAGTTGGGTATAGAAATGGCAAAATGATTGCTTTTTTGAAAATAAGCCAAATAAATAGGTACTCACCAAACATTGTAACATTATTAAATCATAATACAGCCCGGCACAAAATTATTTGTGTCACAAGTCCAGAAAATGTTTTTGCTTAGTTTCGAAATTAGTCGTCGAATTTATCTACATAGAAACGCTGCAGTTTCACTGAGATTTCGAATTTTTGTTCTGGGTTTGTTCTATACATCGCCTATCTATCATGCAGAGGCTGCTTTGAACCTGAAAGAATATGAATTAAATAATATATGCATAATGCATTTAAACTTCATCGCTAATTAGTTTTTATAAAGACAATACTATAGTTTGTATATTTGTAGCTAAACAGAAATTATTCATGTCACAGATAAAATCTTGAGAATTATTCAAATATGAAGAGCTCTATATATAGTGGATAAAGGTTAAAATATAAATTATAATCATAAAGTAGTAAAACGTAACACTTCTAAATGAACAAAATAATTTCAAACAATTATTTAATCCTTAGACGTGTACACAATTCTACCTTTAGAAACATGTATAACAGTTATAGATTTAAATAATGAAGACCTTCGCTCACTAAATTTAGTCACGCCTAAGGAAGATTACCGAAACTACTGTACGGGGCTCGGGCACTAAGTCAGGTAAAATGCAAGATATGACGCCACCAGAATAAAATCAATACAATATTGCTAAAATAAACTCCCCCCGAAGGCATCTTGCCAATTTTCAACAACATCTGCCGATTAGTTTGTGTTTTACAGCCATTTAAAGTAAACAACTTGTATTAGTTTCGTCAAAATAGAAAAATGTGATTTCTGCGTTTCCTTTAAACATTATTTTCTGCGTTGAAAAACAATAAGAGAAACGAAACTAAAGCTTAAAAGATATTATGATAGCTCTGCTCTATCAACTAAAATACTTCAAAAGTGGTTTAGTTATTTTCGTTTTGGTTATACGAGCGTTTGCGATGCTGAGCAATCTGGCAGGCCGAAAGATTCCCGTACACCAAAAATGATAACAGAAATGCACGATATTGTTTCGGCAAATGGTTAAGTGAAGGTAGGTGAGACTATGGAGGCTTTCAACTTATCGATTGGTATAGTAGTTTCAATTTTATTTGATGATTTCAATCTGAAAAAGCAGACAAAAACGTAATTGTTTAACGTGTCATACATCTTAATTTTTGCGTCTATTTATTACTATTGGTGACACTATTCTGCGGAAACCAAAAATCAATCGAGATAATGGATAAAAGCTACCCGGAGTGCACCGAAGGATGGCAAAAGTGATACCATCGGTTCGTAAAGTCATGGCAACTACTTTTCGGGAGTTTTGACTATTCAAAAAGGTAGAACAATATCGAGGGAATATTTTATTCATTGTTGTTAGACCAGTTGAATGAAAAAATCAAAGAAAATGCACCAAATTTGGCAAAGAAAAAATGTATTTCACCACCACAAAGCACCATCACATTCTTCAGCTACTGAAACTGCAAAAATGTATGAACTCATATTCACCCAACTTAGCTCTTTTTAACAATTTCTTTTCCTGAACACGAAACTTGGCTTGCCGGTAAGACATTTTCATCCAATGAAGAAGTTCTTGCCGAAGTAGACGCTTATTTTGCAGACTTTGATCAATCTCATTTTACTGAAGGCATTAAATGTCTTGAATATCGCTGAAAAATGTGTATTGAGTTGGGAGGGGTTTATGTTGCAAAATAAAGTGATTCTACGTCGGAAAAGCAACTGGTTGTTTCATTTTTACTTGACTTATTGAATTACCTTCGTAGGCGGAGGAATGCTGAGACGATCTGAGCTCGCTATACAATGAACGATAGAAGGATCTAAATCACCTCCTTCAAATTAATTAGGCTAGGAAGATACCGCCGCCCACTTTGACCTATGCTTAACGATATTTAAGAAAAAGAAAATTACTAAAATAGAAAATCTTTCACGATCAATTGATTACTGCAATAAAACACTGAAGAGATTTTAAAAATGTGAAAAACATGAAAAACTTAAACAGCAATGATAAGAGGTGGACTTTCTTTAAAATTATAAATCAAACATATTAGAAAACAATAAATTATTGAACAATAAGGATCAGCATCATGAGGTATAAACAACATTAACGGCGTATGGTAGTCATCGATACATACACAGAGCTCTAAGAACGGAGAAAATCGTTTTATATATAAGAACGCTGTCCCCAAAAATACATGTAGTCGATAACTGTTCTAGAAATGACATGTAAATATCCTAAATCTACTCGGAAGTAGTAGAACTAATTTGAGAAAAAAATTTAATCGAATAGAATTCTGCAAAATTCTCCATCAGTTTTAAATGCGAAGGAATGGGGTTCTAAGTTTGTGCCATGAATTAGATATTCGTCGTGATCAATATAGTAACTTAAATAAAATGAACTAAAAGAGTCATATAGTTATAGTGAAAAATCCCCCCCCCCCTTGGGGTATATTTTAGATAACTAAAATCGAATGGACACATACTTTTTTATAGTTACACTCTGAAATTGGCAATGTATTCCCCCAAATTTTCAGTTTCATCAGTAGTACTAGTCCTACTTTAATGAAATAAAAGCCAAAATGTTCACTTTCGTGAGAAATAAAGGACAACCGTTTTTGATGTGTGTTTTTACTTTAAGGAAGAAAATAGTCCTTAACAACTGCTATTATGATGGCTTTAGTTTAAAAAAGGAATTTGAAATAAAGTTTACTTGCTATTTCCACTATAAGGTATTAGAAATTGGCTTTTTACTCTTTTATCACTATAGGGCATTGAGCCATATACGAGAGTGGTCTTAGAACTAAGGTAAGTAGTACAAAAGAAGAGAGTTAATTCAAGTTTTTTTATTTATTTTTCGAGATAGTCCTATTTTAACTCGATGCACTTGTTCCAACGATGTTCAAGTCGTTTAATGCCTTCACTATAATAGAACGAATCAAACGCCTCAAAATAATCATTTATTTCTACAATCACTTCCTTATTAGATGAAAATCTTTTTCCACCTAGCCATTTTTTCAGGTTCGGAAACACAAAAAGTCAGATGGAGCTAAATCTGGATTGTAAGGTACATGATGAAGTATTTCGGATAGTATTTCAACTAATTTTTCCGTAACAATGTTCGATGAAAAAGTCGGTGATGAAACAACAGTTCCTTTCTAGGCAAATACGGTCGTTTTTCCTTTAAATTTTTAATCAGCTGGTTCCATAACGACGTATAGTACTCGCCTGTGATTGTTTTGCCTTTTTGCAGATAATTTATAAAGATAACACTACGAGCAACCCAAAATACGGTGGCCATAACCTTAATAGCTGATGGAACCACTGTTGTTTTCTTCGGTGTACTTCAACCGGCTTCTACCGATTATTTGGATTGAACTTTGTATCGGGGGTATAGTGATGTATCCATATTTCGTTAAGGGTAATAAACCGACGCAAAATTTCGGCGGGATTAAGCTTAAAAAGGGTCAAACAGTACTCAGAAGTTGTTACACGCATCCGTTTCTGGTCCGCAGTTAGCAGACGCGTCACCCATCCCGCTGACAGCTTTCTCATACCCAAGTGTTCATGTAAAATATGACCAACACGTTCTTTAGATATACCTATAGTGTCTGATATCACACGCACCTTTAATTGAAGATCATTTAAAACAAGATCATGAAATTTGCTAATTATTTCATCAGTGGTAGACTCTCTCAGACGTCCTGATCTTGTTTCATCTTTGGCACTCGTACGGCCACGTTTAAATTGATTCGCTCAGAAACAAAATGTCTTAAATGATGGCGCACATTCGCCTTGAACATTATCTAACTCTTCTTTAATTTCCTTGGGTTTTTCCCAGCAATATGAAAGTGTTTAATCACAACACGAAATTCTCTTTTATCCATATTCAGAAAACAATGTAACGCGTTTACTTTAAACAGCTGTAAGAGACAAAGTACGCAATGCGTTTGGCTGAAGCTTTGACAGCTGTCTTATAACGTATGATAGATTTGATAAATGACATATGCGTAGATTATGGCGCCATCTCTATGCTAGTTACTACACTAATCAGACCACCACCGTATAACTGAGTTAATTGATATTTTTTTGTTTAGCAATCAAGCATATCTAGAGATAGGAGTTAGACAAAGTCCATTACATGGACTATAATCCTTCAATAAGGGCGATCTACCTCCATTCATATACTTATGCAGTAAACATATTGCAACAAACAAGAATTTCTTTAAACTTAAACTGACGGGTTACAGAATAAAATAATATTAACCATGTTTAAGTGATTTTTAAGGTACTTGTTAAAATACAAATTAACCACAAAATCATATTAATCGTGTGAATTGAGAAAGTTTGTAGATATGAATGAAATAATTGAGAGTTAAAGCGAATCGATGCTCGCTTCAAATACTTCCCCGAATCGGACCTAATTCACTATGTTAAAATATTTTTCCATTAGAGCAGCACTGCCAATTTATGCTCACCGCATCTAAAAATTCTTGCTTATTGCATTCTCAATTTAATAGTGATGAAAGAACGACAGTTGACTCTGTTGAAGGACCATATCTAAACTATATGAAACGTGAAATGTGAAGTTCACATCAAGTGTTAAAAGTTAGTTTTTCCCGTGTCTAACCATAATGTTTTATTCTATAATCGCTATAAAACATTAAATAAATGCGTAATAAATTCAAGCCAAATGACAGTTATAATATGAGCTAGTGGCAGTGACTTTTCACAACATTATGTTGTGGATAAATGAATAATTTTTAAATAAGTCAAAACTGTCAATCTTCATCCCTAGGTTTTAAAATATTTTTCTCTATAGGAAAAAATGAAAAGATTTAGTAACCGAAAGGTGGTAGAAAACCTCAGGATTGTAAATAGGCTATAAAAATAATACACAAATGTACTGCTTAGCCTCTCTTCTCCCACATGCAAACGCGATATTGCTAAGAACGCAAGAAAGTTTTTATACACATTCCCTCTTTACGACTTGTATATTAACCGTTCTATGGAATTTTTCTAAATATAATTTATCGTTGGAAAATTCTTCAAAGACATTCCACTGCATACACATGAATGCACCATTTCGTATAGTCTAATCAATAATATAAGCCATTTAAAAAATGTATCGTTTTACCTCTGACCCCATTGAACCTCTTTTACTGATCATCTTCAAAATATTTTCAACTCAAGAATTCTTCCTCTAGATTTATCCCCTCAAATTTGAAAGTAATCCATTAGGTCCTTTTTGAGTTATTTGGGCAAAACGATGCTGATCTTTTTCGAAAATAGGTTCAGAAAGATATTGTAATAGATAATTAACAATAAAGCCTAAATTCACCCTGATTAGCAGGAGAGTGTAGATATAACACTTGCGATGAGCAACATGTCAATAGGAAATGCATACAAATTTACCCTGTGGGAGAGTATTGAATAAGTTAGGGCGCCAGACGATTTACTGAGGAAACCTAGCGGAATGTACATTTACTGATGAATACGCAAAAGCCGAAATTATCACAACTTTATTGACCTTGCAGCAAACACAATTCAATACAAATTTATAAATTTTGAAATAGCCTAAGGTTCAGTCTCGAAAATATTTGAGTGTCGTAAACTATAATGCTGAAATAATATAGGAAACGTCCCAATGTTAATGGCTAAAATATTTAGGTGAGCCAACACTGTGTCAAAAGATTCAGTTGTGTATGGTAACGGTTTTTAATCATTGTAATTTTGATAAAGTATTTAACTAACAAACACAAAATACTTTTAATAACTTTTTAAAATATCGTGTCTTCCGATATGCGAAAATTTATAAATTGATGAAAAGTAAAAGGATGATCCTTTGTGCCAATGTTTGCTGTATAATGACTGTACAATAAATTGATTAAAATAAGTTATTAATTAAATATTCGAACGATACGTATATTAAGTATATTAAGTTAAACTCATACTTTAGAAGATTAGTTTAAGTAAATAGAACACACAATTTTCCGCACTCTGGTGACTAAATTATAAGAAATAATTAAATAGTTGAATTGTATAGTACTTGTTTTAATTAACATACCAGAAGTTCATACTAAATTTTGTAAATGGATTAATTGAAATAAATTTTACACTAAATAATTTGTTATCAGAGCAATAATTGTATTTAAAGTTGTTTACAAATTTAATATGCTTGAAATTCTAGCATTATTAAAATAACGATATTGTAAAGAAAGAAAGGTTGATCTCACTAAATTTACATTGGCATGTTTGACTAGAACGTAATACTAATGATTCACAACTGACATTCGACAAGGAAGACGGCAAATGATTAAGCATCCCCGTGGCTGGCGCTAGCACCATTAAACATGTTTCAAAATAAAAACAGAATTAGTAGCTTGCAAAGCACCGTTAAAACGCCTCTTTAGGTGTTACTTTCAGCTCAGCCAGCGATTGTTCCTTTATCTTCTCTAGCATTGAAAACGCTGTCCTTTAAGGATCCTCTTGAGTTTAGGGAATAGGAAACAATCACAAGGGGCAACGTCTGGAGAATATGGAGGTTTCAACATCATAGCGGTCGTGTGTTTCGCCAAGGATTACGTGATAACTAATATAGTGTGTGCCGATGCATTGTCATGGTGTAAAATCCATGAGCTTTCTTTCCACAGTTTGGGTCATTTTCTTCGGATAAGCTCACGTAAATTACGCATAACTTGCAGATAATACTCTTTGTTAACTGTGCGGCCTGTCAGTAAAAATTCAAAACTTCGTTGTAGTCAAAGAAAACGGCAAGAAGAACCTTCACGTTTGATGCTTTTTTCGGCCTTGGCTCCTCAGAACACTTCAATTGCGATCATTGAGCCTTTTTTTTTGACGTCATGTTTCGTCATCAGTCATAACGCGTTGTAATTATTCTGGGTCATTAGCGACGTCAGAAAGCATTCTCTCGGCGATTTTTACACGGTGTTCCTTTTGTTGAAAATTCAGAAGTTTCAGAACGAGTTCAGCTGCCACTCGTTTCATACCCAAAACATTAGTGAAAACTGTTTCGCATGACCCATATGATATACTTAGTTCTTCAGCAACGTCTTTAAAGGCAATTCTTTGAGTAACAAGCGTTGCATGTGGTGCTAGGATGGCCAGACTTAGCGTCATCGTTAACGTCTTCACGACCTTCTTTAAAGCGTTTATACCATTCATAAGCACTTAACCATTTTTAACACAAAATTTTAAACTAATTCGTTGCTACGATACGTCGTCACACGTAAATATCGCAGAATAGTTCACAACTCATCAAAAACAAACTGAAGATTACACCGGCCTGAAACTTGTGCATACTTCACTGGCGATACTACCAACTTGAAAAAGAAACATTTAACCAAACCGATACACTACAATACGCGCAATTCGAAACTTCTTATTTTTTTCTGACCACACCATTTAAGTCAATTTGGTGACAATTACTCTTTAAATAAAGGAAATATTAATTAAATTATACGAAAATCGCTTCAAAGTGACATTGGTTTACGATGTATGACTACTACATTTTATTATCATATAATTTATATTCTAACCATTATTCGCTGTAACTGCAGAGCTCGCCATATTTGACTATTTTGTACATTCCTCTATTTAATTCAGTTTATCACGTTGCGAATGTATTGTTTATCAAGTAATTTATCAATTGTTACGCTGAGTACCTTCTAAATTATGTGAAATATTAATTGGAAAATATTGACTGTGTTTACTAGTACAGTAGCAAGATAGATTCTTTGTTATTATCCAATTTCCCAATAACTAAAGGAGACGTTCTCTGGTTCTTAAAATGACGAGCCACAGATTCTTGAACTATTTATAAAGACTGTCATTCAAAAGGCCTTACAACAAGCGACCGTCTTCACTTTATAGAGATTAATGTTTTGGAATGCATCTTGGGTAATTCAAATTGATTAATGCTAACATTTTTGTTATGCTATTTTTGTTGTTTTAAAGGAATATTATATTTAAGCAAAAGTAATTGTTCGGAATTATTCTTTATTGAATTATATAGTTTCTTTATGCTAAAGTGATATTGCGGAAAAAACCCTTTTTGAAACAAATTGAATGTAATGTGAAAGTCTTCGCCTATTTCCAGTCGACCTAACGCGTCCATAAACTTTGAATATTTTGCGAAAGCTAACTTAATGTATGAAGTCAAATGCGATATAATGTTAATAGTAGCTTGTTCAGAATAATTCAGTCAACTAATATTGCATAATGGCAGTATTTGTGACACATAGTTATAATTTTTCAGTTTTCTATTATTTTTAAACTCGACTGCTTGTAAGACAGCAATTTCATGTGACTGAATTTGGTAGGAAGCTTTTGTGCTTTTGGAAGTAATTTTTTTAAAATGGTTTGTGAAATAATTGTCTATAATTGTGGCGTGTATGCTAACCTACTGCAGGATTGTGTAAAACAAAATTTCAGTAATTCATTTCACAGCTTTGAAAATGTTTGCATATCTAACTGAAAAATAAACAATGTTAACTATCAGTGAAACATATAAAGAATTGTAAGAAATTCATATTCTTGCCTCGTTCTTTGAAACTCTCACACAGAATATCAAAACGAGCATTATGCCCTACATAACACGCAGAACAAAGATCTTTTCCAATTCGAAGCTCGAAAATAATATTGATACCGATAGAAATAAAGTGAGTGTGTATATTTATATTTGTGTTAACTATGTTCATGTTTACTTTACATTTATGTGGTATATACAGGTATTTTAAAAACTCTGTTTTAAAACAAACCCAGATTGACTCTTTTAAAATTTTAAAATAAAACCTCCTGAAATTATTTCATGAAATATTTCAAATTTCGGAAACATCCGATTAAATTAACCACAGCGATCGGAAGTTGAAATCTGAAAACATTTAAAAAGGAATTTACAAATTCATCTAACTTGCTTTTTTATTTACAGTTCTTAAATGTTTGAAGATGTTTACATCTTTCCTTTAAAACTAATTTATTAAAAATAACGCTAAAGTTCGTATGCATATATAAAACAGTTTCAAGTATTCCGAGAATTAGGAAATAACGTATGATTTTAAATAATATTTTACGTTTTGAGCTTACAAGAGACGGTAAATAACGTAACACAGCCCTTTTTTCTTTTAATAAAAATACTCCGATTCACTGGATTTTGATATTTTATATTGCTTGAACATATCTAGATTTATTAATATTTTGAAGATGATAGCTTACCTTTTATGAGTATTCTGCAGACGAGATTTTAACTTCTTGAAATAAAATTCTTATCACGTTCAAACACTTTAAAATGCTCCGCTAAGAAGTTTGTCACCCAAGGGCCTCATTTAACTGCGGGTCAACATTTTACACTCATCACGAAAACATGCTACAATTTTATTACTTTCGCTAAAATGTAAATGAAGGCGCAAATCAACTTTGAAAAATGCCCAAATCTAATTTTTGTAAACCCTGGGAGGCAATTCTATTAAAGCTTCTTTGTAAAATTCATTCAACGCAAATGACGTTTACGGCCTATATAAATTTGCGTACTTCGAAACATTTTAATGATAATTCAAATGTATTCTGCATAGCTATTTATTTCTTGATTTCGCGTTATAAACTTCCTCTGAAATAAACGCGTTGGTGTAAACGATTTCATTACTTTTACAAAAAGATTTTTGCAGCCCTGTTTTGCACATAGTAAGCTTAGCAGAATTACTTTCTAATGTCTGAGATACATTAAAAATATTAAACTCGATACATAATTCAAAGTAATACAGACTCAGATAATGTTAATGTTATGTTTGAATCAGTGCAACTTTACTATCGATCTGTGATAGAGGAATAGCTGTATTTCCAGGACTAATAAGTAATCCTGTCTCTAAACTTAAATTGAATGGAAATTCCAGGACGTGTAAAGTAATTTTAATTAATCTTCGGCAAGGAAATATCAAATATTTGTTTTAAAAACAAAGGAAACTATATAATTGCTCATCTATTCTGATCCGATCCAGAAATCGTAAAATTTGAAAAATTCAGTTTCCTAGTTGTGTTGGAGTTATTTATAAAAGTTTTACAAGATATTTGGTAACAATTTTTATCTGGAATTATATTCTTGAAACTTGTTTAAGACGATCTGCTTGCTTATGTGAGTAACTAAAGGACTAAAGTTTGGCGGGTTTGTTGAAACTTTTACGTAGTAAATTTTCTTAAATGTTTAAAATGCGATTTAATTTCTAAAGTGTGTTTGTGAAATTTTCATATTTCCAGTTGAGTTAAACTATTTAGAAAGCATGCAATTATTTTGAAACGAAAATTACAAACAGAACTTTCCGAGACACGTTGTCAATTAACCAAAAATGGATTATTTTGAAGTTTGAAAATAGTAATTTGAATGCTTGCGCAATGGCTGTATATAGTTTATTTTGAAAATACAGTAAATCACAGTCACTGAGTTATCAACACGTGCACGTATTCAGAGTGGCTGTCGGTCTATGATATTATGTACTTTACGAAGGACGTTCAACTTCCAGCCTGAATTTTAAATTTACTAGAAAAAACAAAACAATGCCATAGAACCCCACCGTCATTTTTCTACACTCTTTATTTCTTAATAACAGTTCTGCTATTCTTTTACTAATTTTCTTAATCATTTTGCATAGAGATTTAGGTTTTGGTAGGAGCCCTGTTTCGAAGTTTTTCTATGGTATCTCATTAGAGATAGAATATTGCGGTTTTCGCGAACCTGAACTACTTTTTCGAGAAAATCATCGTGTTCGAAACCGTTTTCCAATAACTATTCCCATTTCTGAAATATTACCGAAAAATGAAAAATTTCAGAAACCAGAACTACTAATTATTGGAGCGCCCTGTATTCTTTTGAAAATATTTTTACTTAATCCAATAGTTTTTTTTCTGCTGATATATGGCACCACTTTAGAAATATAAAGTAAAATTCACTTTCTTAAATGGCAACCTATAGTTGGCTATGGCTCAAAAAATTGCTTGTTTCTTAAGTTTTTAAAAATATATTATTAATAAAAAAATTATAACGATATCTTTAATCAAAATCATAATATGTTACAAATACTGTTCAAACTGTGTTGCGTTGCATCACAAACATAACGTGTATAAAAAGTTTTCTAATTAAGAGACCTATGGAAACAAAATGATGTATCTTTGCTTAATTCATACAGACATTTCCATTTTCATATTTGTCAT
>JAHWXV010100284.1:0-12768 GCA_024586415.1 Phrixothrix hirtus
ATTTAATTTAAATGTTATTATAATTCAACAAACTTTAGTTATTAGCAAAATTTTACTGTCTACTTAACTAAAACGACGTTTCCAGCAGTCATTTGTATTTTAACTTATATAACAATTATTTACATTTAAACGTTCAGGAAACATATTTGCATTGTTAACAAATCCAATGTAAATAAATATTAATCAAAATAAATTAGACTTGAAAAATTTATGTTGTAAACTTGAATAAGCAGATCACCTTAACTATTTGTCTGCTTTTCATTTTAATGAAACGGAAATTAATTTATAAAAGTCCAAAGCAAGTTAAGTTATGTGCACGTAAAATTTTAACTGGATCTCAATTTTAGCACTCTAAGTTAATTTACACGTCCAAAATAAGTCACAAAATCCGAAATTACACTTTTAAAAGTCGTGCTCTCGCTACAATATAAACTGATCATTTTAGACCAAGAATTTAGAAGAAAATACAACTTCTTGGTCAACCTAAGACCTCGCACTGTTGCCGAGTATCGTTGTATTTATATCAGATAGGGCAGAAATAAATCGTTGACTTATCCACCAAATTATAAAATTTCCTCTAAGTGAATTACTAATAACTGATTAATGATCGATTGCTAATTGTATCAGCTTTATTATGTAAGCTACGCTAAAAAGAGAAAATATTACACTAAATAGACATTTACTTATAAACTTTTCCCTCTTTCATAAATCTGAGGGGAAGGACATGTCCAAATATACTGACGCGAGGAAAAAAATTGAATATTCTAATTTTTTCGATATATACTCCGAAAAGGTACAGTTCGGTAATCGTGGGCAGATGTTCTGTAAACTGTTTATATCAACACTAAATTTTGAATGCAATATTGCCATATTTCGATTTTAAACAATAAACACTTCAAGGTCGTCAATGGTGAGGCGATAGTGTGGCGATATTTATGAGTTTTAATAGATGTGCATTAAAACGTACCAAAGATTAGGTAATGTAAGAGCGTACTGTTTTTAAACAATTATTAAGAACAATAGTGTTATTTAAATTATCTGTAAATTATGTGTTGACAAAATACCGTAAACATTAAATTAGGATTTTAGGAATAAGAAACCTCATTGGTATTATTTTATAATAGTAACTTGTCATTCATTTTGTTGAATCAAATCTCATTCTATGGAGTCTTAAATAAAATAAGTCAAATTCGTTTGATTTTCCGCCTTAGGTGGTGACCATGCGCATAAATGAGATAATAATACGCAAAAAGAGAACTATCAGATACTGTACTAACATTTTCTTTGGTAAATTTTGACAAAAATTAATAAATACAGGGCGATGTCGAACTAGCTTGTACATTTCAAACCCATATAAGTAATCGAAAGCTAATAACAAAAAGGCTACAGATTAGAGAATGCCATTTATCATTCTAAGCTTAGAAACTTGTTCTTTGAAAACTATATCAAAGAGAAGGTCTCCGACTAAGTCCATGCATTGTTGCAAGCATTCCTGAATGTTATTGTACAAGCGACACCGTAGATCCTCATCTATTTCTATGGTTTTGTCAACAATAACTGATTTCTTGAATAACGTCATATGTCTCCTAATATATTTTTCATACTGGCGGTAATTCGGTTTTAGGAGATAAAAATCGTCCCTATATTTAAACCAATAATAAACCATATTGTCAGTTTCACATATATACAAACCATAGTCCAATTTGAATAGAACAACGCTGAAATATTTACCTTCATACGAGACGAACGCATTTTTTGAATACTCATATCTTTCTTTGAGAGTGCAAACCGCCCTAAAACCGAATTATTGCTAATATAAAGAATACAAGTCTCATAGAATTTAATTCGCTATAACATATTCAACTTTAATTAGAATTAGAGGGGGGGGGGTTACGGCACTCTCCTTGTAAGTATCCCTTAAAATAAATAGACATTTAAAGCTCAATGCAGAAAATCATCTGGTAAGTATTAATTATTTTATCAAAAAATTAATACTAGCATAAATATTTAAAATTTTGTAAGTTCTCAAAATTATTAATATAATCTATTAAATTAAATACGGTAGTAATTAACCATCATCGCAAGCTGACAACGAAATAAAATTTAGCAATTGGTTTTAAAAAGATTAAAAGATTTTCCTATTACACGTTCTTGGAAGGAATTAATTTTTAATACCGGTTTTGAATGGTTCCAACAAAAAAAATAACATTACAAATTCAAAAATAACGTTAAATAAATGCATCCATGCACACTCGGCACGCAAATTTGAGGTTACGACATAATGGCAGTTTTAGATCTATAACTTCCAAACCTTGATAAGCTTTACACTACCAATAAAAATAATTAATTTCAAAGTATTGTTTAAAAAATTACACTCAGTAGAAGTTAATTTACTTTCACAAATTAAAATTGGAATAAAGAATATAACCATTACAAGAATAATTGCATAGTTTAGTAAAATTAATTTCGATTAATACAAATGGTAAATTAAGGATTGAATAAAAAATGATTACCTTACAATGAAACAAATAATACTATACTGTGATTGCAAAAACATAGTATTAAATTTAAAATTGGCTATTTTCACATCATTAAATTACTTAAGAAAGTTTTACGGATACGAATTTATTTACTTGTTCCCAAGCTGAAGAAAAAAGAAATACTTTTGCAGTAAGGAATGTTCAGTTGGCAGTAGGTAGAAAATTTACTATCACAATTTAAAGAATATGTACTTGTAATTGAACAGCTTTATGCAGTAAGGAATCAACCCACAAAAGCAAAATAATCAAAATATTTGGAAATTTTGTTTATGAAGTACCTAAAATCATCTGCAAAATAGATCCAAGTCACACAGTACTAGTAGTGTCATCTGTTGAGAAAATAACCAACCAGCATTCCACTATTATCAAATATAAATCTCGTGCATAGACCTAAGTGGGTTGGTCCATTTCTGCAAAACCACTGTTATTGATATTCTAACAAAATTAAAGATAAGAATAATTTTATAGAAGTTTCTGGAACATTCCAAAAGATGTCATGGCGCTATTATAAATGATGTAATCACAAGTGACTCATTACTGTAACTGATACCTAAATAAATTCAGGTTCACAGCCATTAACCATGGCATTGGGATTTATAACATCAGCATTCTGTGTAATTGTATGCTTTAATATTCTCGAATATTCCGGAATAGCATTGTTCAGTATAAATAGCACTTTAAATTCCTTTAATTTTTATTTTTTCCAAGGACTTATCTTGTTAGGAAACTGTTATAAATTTAAATAAATTTAAATAAATATTAAGTTAAATAAGTGTAAATAAATAATTGTAAGTTCTTGAAGATAAATAAAGAATTATTATAAACAATCAACTAGTTTCGTTACATAGATCGAAGTGGGTTTGATTCTTTCGAAAAACTGTTTTAAGACATTAATCTCATTCAACGTTTTTATTATTTCGTTTAGTTTTGTATTTCTTTGACGTTTACAATATTAGAAATGCCACTCGCTCGAAGTGGCAAAGTAAGGAATTGAAGTATTTTGTTGGGTAAGCATTTTTTAATATATTATTAACAATGCTTTGTAGACTTCACCGGACAGTACGCACCCTGGTTACTATGAAACGCGAATAGAAGAAGACAAGATTGATACTATCGTGGTAATAATTGATATGGTTTTAATTTTTCGCTTATATACAGTATAGGATTTTTATAGGCTGTCTTTTAATATCTAGAGCGTGCAAAATGATACATATACTGCCAATGTCGAATATATAAGTAATGATCGTGTTGTATGAATCCACGAAAGATTTGAAATATATACAGCCCTCCAATGCTCTGCGACGAAGGCTATTTGTGAATCAGAGATACGGTCAGATTATGAGTCAGAAGCAATAGCGAAATATATTATAATCAGTAATTCTGACTTAAATCAAAATTGCATTTGAAAATTAATTGTCTGTTAATCGTGATTTATTGTAAGGTGATCAGCAGAATAGTATTCCCGACGTTGCTAATTCCATATGCATAATTAGTGGTTCAAAAAGGTACGATAGCGACAAAAATCCTGAATGTGAAGAGTCGCCTAAATCCAATACAGCGACATCTATTTCAGAATCTGAACTGCGGTCATATGATGAGATCCAGGAATTAGAAGAACTAGAAGATGCATAGAATAATATAAATATTTCAAAATGGAGACTCAAGAAAGGCAAGAAAAGAAACAGCAATATGGAAAGGATGAAAAAATAAAATGGCTAGAAAGATTAACAAAGTTTATTTTGATTATAAAGGAAGACGGGTTTATAATAAAACTAAATTAATAACGATTTACAATGCACATGGAGGTAAAGACGAGATATGGGGAGAATTTAATAAATATTAGAAATCAGATATTTATAACACTCAAACATCTTTGATGGGGATTTTGATGCGAGAAGAGTTTAAAAAGTTTGAACAGAATATAAAGTTAAGACAATTTCCGAGTCACTATAAGCTTCGTAAAATTGAAGTGTGCCGTGAGATATTTATATAAAGAGTTGACACGGCTATGAAAAAATTAAGAGTCAACAGTATAACTGACAAGCGAAGAATAAAGCAAGGAAGAAAAAATAAAATATACGATAAAAGTAAACAAGAAATATTACGACGAAATGCAATTCCACTGTAGAAGGGAGTAAACTTCCAGTGCAGAATTTTTACCACCAAAATGACACTTTGGTTAATGTACCCAAAATATAAAGAGGAAGTAGAAAACTTGGTAAGCGTCGAGATTTATAGACGCAAATTTTTGTCCGAGCTTAACTTAAAACTCAACCTTTTGAAAAAAGACATGTAATACGTATTACACATACGTTAAATACTGAAGAAAAACAAAACTTATATCAGAACATGGCTTACATAAAAAAAATGGTAAAATGCAAGAAACAAAATGAAGCAAGATATGCTGAAGGCAGAAGAGGCCATTTCCAAGGTTTCAAATAGGTATTTTATTTTATAAAAGGCAGATATTGCCTTACAACTGGGGCGTACACAGTGGATCAAACAGTAAAGGTTATTCTTACGTTTGGTTAAAAAACGAAGCAGGACGCGGAACATTCTTGAAAAAGTCACTTCTAATGCAAAAAAAATAATTTTGTGGGGTGATTCTTGTGGACGCAAAAACTGTAATATTAAAATAACCCTTCTAATGAAACTTGTATTGAAGTCCTGTCCAAATAGTTTTCATACGGTTTCTTTTATCAGAAGATAGTTTCTTACTCAGTGGTTCCGATTTCTCTGTTATAGAATGTGCACTGAAGCACCAGCAACATATTTATGTTCCATTGGTATTATGAAAAATGTCGCAAAAATATTCCTTTCCATTTAGACGAATGACCTATTTAGAGTTTTATAGTATCTCAGCAATTGAGAAACAAATAAGTAACCAGAAAATCGACATCAACACATGAAAGGTAAGCTAGCTTTAAGACTCGTGAAATTCATCTCGGCAAACAAACCCTTTTCAGAGAAAATTTTGAAACATAGTCCAATGTTGAAATAGACCAGCAAAAAATGTAAGTTGAAGACTCAGTGCAAAATCCAAATCTAAAAGACATAAAATCGGTAATGCGCGTTATTCCCTAGAACTGTAAATATTTTTACGAGAATCTACATAGTAGGGAGGGGGGGGGACATTCATGGTTTTAATGGAATTCCAAACTTTGATGTGAAGGATGAAAGCTAACTTGTAACGTTCTCTTTTGAAATAGTATACTTTTTGCCAAATACCGCTATTTCGGTGAATTTTTCGAAATTTGAGTGCTATATGTGTCGCTTAAATTTTATTATAACAAGCAAGGTTTTGGAATTCATTTTAATATACGTGTGAAATCCCTTTATTCTAGTTATTTGTTAGCCATTATCTGGGGTTTGAGGAAAAAGTCAGTTTTTTAAAATGCCTAAATTTGTCTTGTAAATGTCTATAATTTCAGTGCTTTATATTTACTAACACCGGTAAGGGTTACTTTAATTTTGTGCATTATTTAGTATGGAGCGTTCAATAATTGTATAAAGCACTCTCGTACTTAGATTTGGTGCGTTTGAATTAATTTCATGTGGAGATGCGCCATTAACCTACATTGTGCGTCACCTGCTTATGTCAAATAAATAGGGTGTTATTTCTTTAGTTCGATCTTAAGGATAAATTGTACATTGTTGTCTTTCTTTATAGTGAGATTCCTGCAACCCCCCATTTTGTTAAGTGAAAAATCTCAAGAGCGCTCCTGTACTAATTAATGGAGCATTTGAATCTACTTCAATATTCTCTCCTCTGAAAATTTGGCTCGCTCAGAGAAGATATGCCTACGCGGATGACTCTACCTGTATATAGATCCTATTCAGGACCAGCCACAACCTCAGTACGCTTCAAAGCTTCTAACTGCATCCCTGAAGAGATGGTCTTGAACCGTCTATCGATCTTCACCGGAAGAACTTAATTTAAGAGAAGTGAAATAAATTCGTTTACTTTCTTACTAGCTTTCCTTCCAAACATATTATTCTAAATTTACTTGTAACTATATATACTCTCCATTACTACGAGTCAGCCGAAGCAGTCCTTATCGTTTCTACGGCATAAGTGGACCCCTTTTCTCTACAATATTTATCGTTTATCTTTTCTCGCTGCGCGCACACCGTCGCAAACTCCTTATATCACATTTTTTGTTGATAGATTCTCTTTGAAGTTTATATTCCTTTCAAAACAATAGTAGTTTTATTAAATTTCAAAGGAAACTAACTACTCGCAATTTTTTTTATGGTTTTATTAAATTGCACAAAGTAACCAACTTACAATAATGTAATATTTCTAACCAAAACAAATTTTAATATAAAAAGTCATACGTAACTCAAGAAATCTAAAATATAGAAAAATATGTATAAGTACATATTTTATCTAAATAGAAAGAAAAATTTTAAATAAAGTCAAAAGGTTTTTAATAATTTACTGGGTTATATAATTAAACGGTTGGCCCCTTTTAATATAAATCTGTGTAATTATAGTTGAATTAATTGTCAATTTTACAAATACTTCCAGAGAAACATCTTGATATGAAATTTTGGTAAAATAAGTCCAATAATTTTGTATTTGGATAGAGAACAGTTTTAAAATTTAAAATAGAAAAAAAACCTGAATTAACAAAAATTGTTATATGGAAAAGAATTCTAACGGCTCTTTGTGTGTATGTTAATATTAAGTATAATGTTAAAGCTCGCTAAATGTCAAAAAAAACGAATCCTAGTAGTACTTAATATTGAAAATTGTTAGATATTCTGACACATACCTGTACAGGACTTTATAAACACACTATTAATTAATAGTTAACATTGGAGGTATTTTCAAAGTAATTAATTATCTTATGAATGTTGGATTTCATTGTTACTATTGCAATTACTGTTTTATATCAAAACGAACAGTAAAACCAGCACTCGCTCTGGCAAATGGCGGCCCATCTCACAAAAACTTCTCGTATCTTAACTTGTCTTAAAATTGTTTATTTTTTTTATAAAGTCCATTTGAATCATAAGATCTGAATATGGGGCTCGTCAGAAGTATACATAATGAACAATATATAAAACATAGAATTTACAACACATGTAAATCTTATAGACTATAAATAGCTTTTAACACGTACGGATAAGGTTAACAATTACTGAATTATTTATTAAAATACAATCTATTAGGAATTTTTAGTTAGGCATTCCTTAACGGAGTAAAAACCGTTAGTGGTTAGATAACTTTTTAATTGGATTATGTACTTTTTATATGAACTAACGCTTTTAATATTATAAGGTAGTTTATTGTAGAAAACAGCCCCAGTATAGTATGAATTGGATGCATAAGGTTTTGTTCTATGGAGATTGTAACTTAAATTTGATCCATATCTTGTATTATAATCCTGAGTACTATTTAATGGACTAAACGGGCTCAAATTCTTTCTAACAAACATTAATTCTTCAAATATAAAGACGCATGGCAGTGTTAAAATTCCCTCCTTAGTAAATGTGTTTTTACGGGATTCGCGATACTTTAAGTAAAACATACAACGAATACCTCTTTATTTGTAATCTAAAAATTCTGCTGCAGTTAGTTGAATTTCACCAAAAAATAATAAGTTCTTGCTGCTTTTTCACCTGCAATTTGAATTAAACGTTTTAATGCAAAACAGTGTTTGGCGGTTACTTGGTAAACGTAATTTATAT
The DNA here is from genome assembly GCA_024586415.1 of Phrixothrix hirtus. Lineage (NCBI taxonomy): Eukaryota > Metazoa > Arthropoda > Insecta > Coleoptera > Phengodidae > Phrixothrix > Phrixothrix hirtus. The sequence continues at coordinate 8,238 of JAHWXV010100284.1, forward strand.
AATTATTCCAATTTAGCGTCATATGCAACCCAAGTAATTTATAGCTTGTAACTTGATGTAAAGATTTACTGCTTAATCTAAGTAGTGGAGTACATAGATACTTATAACCTTGTTTGTAGAATTATATGATATAGGTCTTGTCACGGTTTAAAGTTAATTTATTGCAGAGAAAATAGTTGGACATGGATTTTAAAGTTGTTCTCATTTCTGAGAACATTAAATTCTTTGTGATGTGAAATTAATCTAATGTCATCCGTGAAAGCACAGTAAAATGTATTTATATTCTCACCAATATATCATTGCAGTATAAACTAAAAAGTAAGGGACCAAGCGTGCTGCCTTGCGGAATCCCCATCTTAATAACAAGTTCATTTGGTGTTTCTCCTAAGAATGTAACGTATTGCCTCCTATGTATTAAATAGTTTCTTAATAAACTGTTACATTTACCTCGTAAACCATATTTTTCGATTTTTTCTAGGAGTAAATCATGATCTACACAGTCACATGCTGTCGACAAATCTAAAAATGACGCTAACACATTCTCACTACCATCTAATTTGCTATATATAACGGTTAATATTGAGACAAGTACTAAATTTACGTTTAGAAAACCATGTTGGCAAGAAAACAAAATACCGTTGCCTTCTAAAAATTTATTTATTTGGTTTGCAATAACTTTTTCTACAATTTTTTAAAAGATAGATAGTAATGAAATTGGACGATAATTACTCATTATTTTGGGATCACCTTTCTTTAATAGGCATATAACTTTAGAAATTTTTAATACATTAGGAAAATAAGCATCCTCTAGGCATAGGTTTTCTAAGTAGCAAAGATGCTTAGCAATTAAATAAGCATATTATTTTATAACTGATACTGGAATGTTATCAGGACCACATGACATTGATCTTTTTAAACTTTTAATTATTGTACAAATATCAGACTCATCCACAGGATTTAAAAAATGGTTTTGTTATTATTTCCATTTTGATATATATTGATGTATTGATGTTAACACGCGCACGCGCACGCGCACGCGCACGCCCACCCACACACACACGCATACACACACACACGCGCACGCATACACACACACACACACATTCACACACGGGAAACCTCACTACGCCCGGATACTGGAAAGATTGACAAATTGAGAGCTTTTTCTTGATTCGGTGAGTGTTGGTGCATGGACGTTGTTAGTTGGTGGAGCGATCTGTCTGATTAATTCCGATAACGAAGGAGACTATAGCCTACTAACTAGACACACACACATACGCACGCACGCACCCCTCCCCACACACACACATACACACACGCGCGCGCGCGCGCACACACACACACACATATGGTAAGGAAACTAGTTAATTGTTTAAAATATTTACTTATATTCATTAATATTAGGATTATTTATTTACTCTTATTTATTTAAATATTTATTTCACAGTACAGTAACAATGAAAATTTATATTTCTATTTATGTATAACAATAACTAACAGGACAAGATTCTAATTAAAACTAAAAACCAAGTCCTGGCTAAAAATGAGTTTCATTGATCTTAAACATTACAAGTCAAGACATATGAAAATATATTGACTTCCTTATTTATTTTCTTTCTGCGTAATGAAAAATAGTTATTTAATAATAATAATATGCTTTAAAAGTCTAGTATTATTCCCTATTCAAACTAGTCTTGCAAATAATTTATGCATTTATTTTTTACAGCATCGTTTATAATCTCAACGACTTCAGAACACTCCCTCACAAACAGGAAGTTTCGAAAAGCCAAGCTCTACTTATATTTTCCCAAACTGTTTACACAATAAATTGCTTCTAGTTATCTTAATCTCTCGGGAATAAAAACAAAATTATTACATGCAGTGAAACTTTTTTTAAAATTCAATTAACGGAAGTTTGGGAAATGGTATAAAATTGTTGCACTGAAAGAGATACATTTTTAAAAAACATTAAAAGTTATTAACAGTAATTTATAAAAAATTACATTAAACATTAACAGTTTTAGTTGTCTCTTGAGACGATCCAAATAAAACAAAACTAAATATCGAAGACGTGCCAATGTTTTGCTTTTTAGTTGTAAAAATATAACAAAACGTGAAAATTTTAAACGTAAATAGAACAAATTGCACTTCTGCTGTTTCAGCAAACTATTAAATTATGCGTATGTGATAGATGGAAATATAAAACAAATATATCGTAAAGCTCCACTAAAATGTAATAAACTAAATTAGTGTTTGCTAATTACCTAGAAATAGAAAAACGTCCGCTTTTACAAATTTGCGTGTACTTACTTTATCTTTATATTTATTTGTAGATCCTTCATATTTATACGGTTACTCTCCAATTTGAAATTGTTGAATTTGTTCTCTTTATACGAGCTTACATTATTTTTATCCTAATAAAAGCTAAGAAATTAGACAGAAATAAAGTCTGCTCACTTACATGGTTCTTCAAAGAATGATCATCTGTAATAATTAGGGTAAATAAAAGTAACAAATTCAAATCAAATAAACTGTTAGACAGTTGAAATGGCTCATGAAATGAAATATGTATAACTCGATAGTTATCAAATAATGACGCCTCGCGTTTGATAATCTATCATCTCGATTTTAACACGTCTAATATTACTGAAATCTTAAATTAGCAAATTTGCACAGTAGACAGTGAGTACTTAATGTTCACATTTTTTAACCGGGACCTTACATTATAAATTATTTTAACTTAGAATTATGCCAAATAATTAACTGAATGAATTATTTTAAATTTCAGTTGCCGGTTAATAAAAGTCGGCATTCTCAAAAAAATACAAATCAGTTATATTACACAGGAGTAATCAAAAGGGCCTTAGAACGATTACGCACAAAAGTGAGTATAGTTTTTGTTATAGAAGCACAAACTTTGCTCAAACCCAATTTATGCGCTTAACTTCAAGGGAGAACGCAACTTATAATGCTAAACACAATAATGTGTTGCTAATCGATGCTGGAATAGCAATTTCCACTCAAACTGTGAAGAGGGCATCCTGCTGTACGACTGCGGTGGGCCGAAAACCATTCTTTTGACTGATTTCAGTTTAGGTTCTTGTGACGGTCAAATGTTGGTTTGGAGGAAACCCGGTTGACCTTATCATGAACATTGAATGGCGATATGGATCTCCTTTGATGAAAGTGTAAAGGTAACCCCTCGAATAATATAAAAATCGCCATTTTAAAAACTGATACAATTTCACGCGTTTTCATGTTATTTATAATTAAGTTCAAGGGACGACAATTTAAAGGGTTTTAAAAATTCTCAAAGTACGGGAAACATTAATAATTGAAATAATTATATTATATATATATATATATATATATATATATATATATATAAACGTTTGTAAATGTTGTAGCTTGTCTAATTAGCATTAGACAAACTACAAATACTGTAGTTCTATAAAATAAGGTCATTTTATTATTGCATAAGATTGCAGCCAATTTTAAATATTATTGGGCAATATCTCGCAAGTTCGACTATAACAAATTATCGCGAAGCGATAGAAAGAAATAACAAACGAATCTACATTTAGGGAATAGAGAACCCGTTTCCTTGAATTAGTATAAATACAGCCATTCTGGAAAATTTAAAACACTTAGATTCGACTTCGGAATCGGAGACAATAAGTTGAATTTTCGTGGAAATATGCATATAATAAATCAACTCTTGATTTAAATTATATGACTGGTTTGCACTTAGAAGGTTGTAAATGTTAACGTCTTCACCGTTCGTGCCTTGTTGCTGGGGTTACGAGCGCCTTCTCTGAGAGATGTTCACCATCCTCTAGTTAGCTAGTTGCTTGTGTTATAAAATATCTAGGGCATCCTGAAACCGCCATCTAAATCGATCGCAGCAGTTGCCAGGGCGACTGGGCATACAATTCCGGACGCTCTGTGCGGACTGGCTGACGCGAGCTTTAGTTTCTGCAAAGGAAAAAGTACCAGCAGTACATATGTCCTTAGGTTGGTTGCAAACCCCATGTGTGTTTATGTGTTTATAAAACGACTTCTAAACGCATTCAAGCATTTGTTTAAGGCTTCTAGAAATTAATTAGGCTTGATAATAAGCCTCCTTACGAGCAGTGCTAATTAATTTCATTGACAATAATTTACTAATATTATCCGACCATTATCAAGGTTAATATTAGCTAAGGAAAACTGACCACCGTCAGTAATAGCAAAATATATTTATTAATTGAACTAAGTTTAATACTAGTTGTCACTGTTGTACATGCAAACAACATTGAAACAATCACTCCGTTTCTTTGACGTCACTTTTTACATAATTATTTTAGAATTGGATGCCTAGATAATACTCATACAGTTATTTAAACCCTTCGTTATTATTTTGTACATATTTTTACCGTATAATTAATCATTTAGTTATTTTTATTAAAACAATATATGATTTCTGAAGATTTATTGCCTTGTTATTCATATACCAATGTAGCTAGGTACGACCGATGAATCCTGAATGAAC
>JAHWXV010100313.1:0-10754 GCA_024586415.1 Phrixothrix hirtus
TGTATTTCCACTAAAATTTTGACATCGAAAATTTTGGACGAAAACAATACTTTCTCTATTCTATATTTCATATAGGTAAGAGAAAGTAAAAATATGATGCATACAAGGGCGGTCTGATAATTAGCTGGTTTCCGAGAGATGGAGCCACTGATCACCGAAAACATATCATTTCTGACAAACACAATCTGTTAGCACTATATGTAATTTAGATTATGTTTGACAGCCATACAAAGCAAACAACTTGTGATTGTGTTAAAATAATGGATAAAAACGAATTTCGTGCATTGATTAAGCATTATTTTTGCTTGTAAAAACCACGAAAGAAACAAAGGAAAAGCTTGATAAATATTATGGCACATCTGCTCCAGCAAATTCAACTGTGATTTATTGGTTTGCAGAATTTAAACATGGTCATAAAAGATCAATTGATGAACATTGTTCAGAGGTCAATCATTCGAAGTGACCACCAAAGAAATGATCAATAAAATGCATATCATTTTGGAAGATCTAGAAGTGAAAGTGCGCGAGATAGCTGGCATCATAAACATCTCAAAACAATGTGTGGGTAACATTTTACATGAAAATTTTCATATGAAAAAGTTGTCAGCAAGATGGGTCCCGCGTTTGTTGACAATCGAACAGAAAACGCAATCATGTGGTCATTTCAAAGCAATGTTTGGCGATGTTTCAACGTAATGCAGATGAATTTTTGCGTATATTCATAACCGTAGATGAAATATGGATCCACCACTACACACCTGAAACAAAACAACAATAAAAACAATGGGTTGAAGCTGTTCAAGTGCACCGAATAAAGCAAAAGTGGTTGCATCAGCTGGAAAGGTTTTGGCGACTGTTTTTTGGGATGCACAGGGTGTAATACTCATCGATTATCTTAAAATGCAAAAAACAATCACAGATTATTATGTGGCATTACTGGACCGATTACATGTTGAAATAAAAAAAAACGACCACATTTGGCAAAAAAGAAAGTGCTTTTTCATCATTACAATGCACCAGCTCACACATCATGGAAAACTCAACAGAAATTGGATGAACTACATTACAAATTGCTTCCGCATCCACCATATTTTCGTGATCTAGCTCCCTGTGACTACTTCCTATTCCCAAACCTGAAAAAATGGCTTGGTGGAAGAAGATTCAAATCAAATGAGGAAGTTGAATGGGAAACTGAAGCGTATTTTTGAGGACTTGATAAATCGTACTACAAGGATAGCCTAATGAAATTGGAAAAGTATTGGACTAAGTGTATCGAGCTAAAAGGAGACTATGTCGAGAAATAAAATGAAATTCTAAAGAAAAAGTTATGTTCTCATGTTCAAACCGGACATTTATCAGACCACCCTCATACAATAAGCATATCCACAGTTCATGTGAACTTTGTTATGTCGGAAATCAGGTCAACTTTTTATTTTAAATACGACGCCCTGTATATTTTTAATGGTTTTAATAGATCTCCTTTTTAAGAATCTAACTGTATAGTTTGCACCGTTCTATTTAACAACATAGTTATTAATTTAAACATCGACAAAAAACAGTTGAGTAAAAATGGTAGTAGATGAGGAAAGTAATTGTCATTCATTAAATTTAGCGATCATAATTTTAGTGCTTCACAGTTCTACAATTTAATTATTAACCAAAATAGCTCAATTAATCAAAAAGGAACAAATTTTAATTTTGATACTGATTGATTTTGGTGATCACATTAGATCGCAGCAAGAAGTTTGTAATTTATTTAATAATTTACATCAAGATCATAATCCAATATTTTGCTCTGTTGTTGGGAAGATTCTTAAATGATATAATTTGACGGAGAATGTTCGAAATGTGGATGACCACAGAGCTTGCTCAAGAAGTTGCTTTAAAATTGCCTCAAACATCCACTACATTCTTGCATTAAACCATGATATGTCACAATTGTTAGACCCTCGTAATTAACACGTAAAGAATTACTCAGTTCTCACATTAGAAAATTGAAATAAGTTATCACCTATGTGTTCGGGTTACCGTCAGCCAATTTATTAAATTTAATATAATTTTATAAAACGAAAGTTTTCATGAAAGAACATGCTTCTCTTGAAAAAAGTAGAAGAGCAAAGATTTACCAACCAGTACATAAATTGGCATGGAAACCAAATCATAAAATCAAATTCTGTTTGAATGGAAATAAACAGAAAGATGATAATTATCATCCAATCTTCTGATAATAACAACAATCAAAATATTACAGTGTAAGTGAAAATCCTTTGAAGTTTTGAAACTAAATAAATTTTTTACAAAAGAACTTTTTTTAAATAAATCTTAACGTTTATTTAAAGTTAAAATTATTGTAAATTTTACTCATAGCAAAATTTGTACCTGCAGCTGGATACTTTTAGAAAAGGTCAAACAAATGCCATTTGGGCAAATTTTAATATTTAAAGGGATCTTGTTTAACAGGTCATTGAAATTGTTTAGATAACGGTATTTGTAGTAAAGTTGTAAGTCTATTTGTAGATGTAAGAATTTATTTTGCATTTTTTTTAATATTTATCTGTGTTCTGAATTTGATGCTTAATAAATGTATGAAATTCAAACTTTGTTACTTATCAGGTATATGTCGTAAATTAAATAAAAGTTTTTGTGAGGCCCACATATTTAAAAGTAAATAAATAAAGTAAAGCATATTGAGATCATTTCAGGTAATAATCTTATCGGTACAGTACATTCATTGTTCGAACTAAGGGACTTAATTCCTCCGGCTTAGTATCAATAACAAGTCGAGACAGTTTAATTGCCGAACATCCTAAAACCTATGATTGCGTAAGCTTTAACTCGCAAATACAGTAATTTATTTTTAATTACTCACACTGCCAAACCCCTGCAATCAACACTGCACAGTGGCAAGAATATTTAGGAAAGAAAACTATTATCCATATAAACTATGTAATTAGTGCAAACGCTTTCAGATGGTAATTCTGATTGCAAAGTAGAATTTTGTGAAAGATTAATAGAGATTTGCAATGGGGATCCACATTTCACAAACAATCTAGAATTTTTGGACAAGGTTACATTCCATTGCAGTTAATTGTCACAATTGCCGGTATTGATCAATTGATAACCCTTTTTGGATTTAAGAGGCACCCAAAGAAATTAAATGTGTAGGCAGGTATCTTTCACAATTGCATATCAGTCCATTCTTCATTGATGGTATGTTAATGGGTCAAAAATATTTAGAACTTTTGCACAGACAAATTGTTCCTGCCATCGACGAAAATAGAGAAGTTTCTCTATCTGGTATGAACAAGGCAAAGTACCCCCTAACTATGTGCGAAACGTCCACAATTTTTACTTTCTCTTACCCTATATGACATATAGGCAAAAGAGAAAGTATTGTTTTCGTTTAAAATTTTAGTAGGATTACACATTTTTAGATCGCCTGAGTATGAAAATCATATTTTGGACATTGGTTTGTGTGTGTGGGTGTCTGTGAACACGGTATCCCAAAAAGGAAAAGTCATGGATGCACAAAATTTTATATTTAAGTTTGTATCAAACAATTTAACTAAAATCGGATAACCGTAAGTGTCATTTTACTTTTGTTATATTTTGGTTTTCGCAATTTTCTTTTCTAATGATTTTTTTAAAACTTATTATTTCTTAGCTATTTAATGCCCTTTCATATAATAGGCAGTTTTTCTAAAAAATTATCCATAAATCAAATAACCAAATAACATGAAACTAAAAGTCCTAACTAAATGAAAATTTTTATTTAAAGTCACATCTGCCTTTGTATGCAAAATTAAGAATTTAGTTAAAATCGAATAACCGGAAGTACCACTTTATTTCTGTCATTTTAAATATTTTCCAAATTTTTGTTTTTTGTGATTTTCTTGGTTATAACGATTTTTTTAAAAGTAGTATATTTCTTAGCTACTTAATTCCATTTTATATGGACTAAGTGTTTCTCCAATAAATTTTCGAAAATCGAGTAACCAGAAGTACTTACATTTAGAACAACATATCTCAAAAGCTAAAAATCATATAAAAATGAAATTTTATATTTAAGTTTAGTATCTTCTGTACTTGAGATGGCAAGAATTTAGTTAAAATCAAATGATGGGGGTGCTACTTTATCCTTGTGATTTTTTAAGTTTTTTGCATTTTCTCGCTAACAGCTACAATTTTTTTTAAAACTTGCTAGGATTCTCATGTCTTTGATGTTATTTTACGTGAATTTAATAGTTTGTCTGAAAATTTATCAGAGAAAATTTTTGGAGTTAAGTAACGTTTTGTGTGTCCAGTAATTTGGATGGGGACTATTACAATTATCATTCCCAAAATAAGCGTAAATAATATTTTAATGATTTTTGGACATTATTTGCATATCTATTTATGTAAGAGAAGTTGTGTGTTGTCTCACACCAGATATTTTAAATGAAGCATTCCTAAATCGGTGGATTGGATGTAGAGGATTTATTCACTAGCTCTCTCATCTAAACTTAGTAGATTTCTTTCTTTGTGCAACGCAGATTAGTAGACGAAGTGAGAGCAATTCGCGGGGAGACCTTGACAAATGTTATTTAAAAATTTTTTCAGAGTTGCACATAGCTTGGGAGTGAATGGTAATTATTTCAAACGTCCTCTCAATAGATTAATCAATTTTTTTTTACTTTTTATTGTTTTCTTTTGACAAAATTATTTTGTCTTTCATAGATAGTTTTGTTTTTAGATAATAAAATACTTTTTTAATTTTTGAATTAATAATTATGTTATTAAATAAAATGGTGCAAATTGCATGCTAGTAAATTCTTAAAAATAGAGATCTATTAAAATATACAGGGTGCTGTATTTAAAATAAAAAGGTTGGCCTCATTTTCAGTATAATAGGAAGTCTAATTAAACCATGAATAAACTCATTATATACGTCATTCTTTTATACAAATTTGTCAAATTACACAAAATTGTAAACCTTGCTACTTTTTTGAAAGAAAAATCCACCAAGGTATAGAAATCTTCAAATGCCTTTCTAATATCAATGATGACAATGGCCTTGAAATTTTCCTTTTTTGGCATCCACTCATCGAAAATGCAGTATTAAACAATAGAACGCAGTCATCCATAAGATGTCTCATCTAGACCAATTAACAACAACCACTCTCATCAATATCACAATAAATATCCGTAACTCAATCTCGCTTTCCTTATTGCTTAATGTTTCATCTCTGTGGTTTGGTTAACAAGTTGAGTTACTATGCTTCTAGCAATATCCTGAAATGTTGACATTTTGTTAAAATTTAATGTGGTCCATTCCCGGAAGTCATTTTTTACAATATGGTATGAAATACAAAATTAGACATTACCAAGTGTTAGAGACAATTAGCTAATGATTCAATAAAATTTTCTAAAAATAAGGATTATGCAACCCATTCTAGAAAAAGATACCAAACTTTTGCCAAGTTAGAAGAACCTGGTAAGAAAAGAAAACCTTGTTATTATAATTTAATTAATTCACACCAATATGCCGAAGTTTTAAAGAAGCATTAAATTATTTCAAACAAATTAAATGATGGGATAAAAATGTAAATAGTTATTTTAAGATACTGGAATTAGGTAAAAGTTATGAACATAACAATATCGACAAATTTACTAAATCCTAGAAAAATGCATTTAAAAAAAGGTAGACAGAACATGTCTGTCTTAATAAAATGAGGAATTTTAGTTGAATAAGAGTTTTAGAAAATTTAATTGATTTAATATTTAAACTACGAAATATCACGTAAATTTTTAATTAAAATTTTGTGAGAAAATCATATAAATTAACTCGAGATTTAATATTGTTTTAGTTCCACAACAAATTTTTCAAAGGGGGGAGGGGGCAAAACTTATAGAAACAAATAACTTGGAAGTCTTAATCAATTCTACCACTATAATTTGTGACATTTCTTACTCAATCCCAGAAAGAAGGAAAGTACCCCATTTGCTTCCCTCTACAAATACCTGGGTATATAGATATTTTATATTACATAAATGAGTATTAGATACTAAGAGATATTTATTTGAAAAATTCCTCTATGAGTCAATTTGTCAAATTTTACACACTGCCTGTAATGCAAGCTATGACTTTCAAAATATGAAACAAAATATTTAATAGTACCAAATATTCTGGTTTTCTACAAAATTGGTTTTCTAAGCTTTATTAATGCATTCACTATGTTACTAGTCATGTGTGTCTGGTAGTGACTTTCCATTCTATTGGTACAAACATTTATTGTTTCTACAACTACAATAAAACTATTATCACTGAAGATGGAGAAGCAGTCTAGACACCTGTAATTGCCATGCTTTATACTCTATGACAGTTCAATTTCCTACTACCAAACATAGAGGAATGGTAACACATTGCAATAAAAATCACTATATTCTTGGATTTACTGGAATATATGTCTGGTAATAGTTAAATGGCATCTAAGAATAAACAAATCATTCAAATGCTTTTTAAAGAGAATACTAACTTATCTGAAATAAAGGTTAAAATAACGAAATTTTCTTTACGACATTAGTTTATGGCATAAATGCAAATGTCGGTTGTGTTTTTAGCTTGTCAGATGTCATAATTAGTGAAAAACATAAAAATGGTGATAGTAATCGGAACTAATAAATTAAATCTTATTTTTCAAGTATTTTAATATATAATTAACCTGATCTTTTTCATATTGATAAATACTTTGCCAGTCCTTAGAAATGGCTGCCGACTTTAAAGTGAAATATGTATTACTAAATACCAGCTTTCAATTTGAGTACATTTTTACAATATGATCACAATAGATAGCAATGTTTACCAGATCAGGATGGTAAATATCTAGTAATACTGGATATCTAGATCTAGAAACATGAGAATACATATACAGTAATGTATAGTTAATCCGAACCGCCCTGTTGTGTAAAATGATTTCTATAATCCAAACCATCTGGTATCTGTAATCTAAATTTTTTTTCAAATAAAATTCTTGCAGTAGTAATTAAAAACTGGATTATCTATGTAATACTATGAAACCAAGCAAACTATGTTAGACACATTTTAATCAAGTAGTGAATAAAGTTAAAAGGAGTACAAATAAGTCTCCTCCGTTTTACAAAAAATGGCACCACCAGTAAGTTATGGTTAAAATTGTCTAATGTAAAACATCATATTGTAAGGTTGAACATCTGACAACAACATAAGCTTGAAATATTTATGATTTTGTATCAGCATCATATATTTTTTTTGTACGAAAATGTTGAGTTTTGAGCCGAATAAGCATCATTTGCAGGAACTTTTGATTTACTTCTTTAATTTGAAGAAATCGGCAGCTGAGGTGCATCGATTGCTCGTAGAAGCATATAGTGAGGCTGCCTCAAGTGAGAGAAATTGTCATGAGTGGTTTCAAAAGTTTAAGAACAGTGAATTTGACGTTGAAGACAAAGAATGTAGTGGAAGGCCGAAAATGTATGAAGACGCGAAATTGGAAGCATTATTGGATGAAGATTCATGCCAAATGCAAGAAGAACTTGCATTTACGTTAGGAGTGACTCAACAAGCAATTTCACATCATTTAAAATCATTGGGAACGATTCAAAAGCAAGGACATTGGGTTCCATATGAACTGAAGCAAAGAGACGTTGAACACCGATTTTTCACATGTGAATTGCTGCCAGGCATAAACGAAAGGGTTTTTGCATCGTATAGTTACTGGTGATGAAAAATGGATCCACTATGATAACCTGAAGAAGAAGAAATCATGGGGACCACCTGGCCATACTTCAACATTGACAGCCAAGCTGAATATTCATTGAAAAAAATTCATGTTGTATATTTGGTGGGACCAGCTTGGTGTGTGTATTATGAGTTGCTCGAACTGAACTAAACTATTACTGGAACTCTCTACCGAACACAATTAATGCAATTGAGCCGAGTACTTAAGGAAAAACGCACCCATACTACTCCAGACATGACAATATTATTCTCCTGCATGATAATGCTTGTCCACATGTTGTGGCACCGGTCAAAATCTACTTGGAAATACTCAATTGGGAAATTTTACTCCACCCACCATATTCACCAGACATTGCTCCTTCTGATTACTCTCTGTTATGATCGATGGCACATGGCCTGCCTGAGCAGCACTTCACATCATATGAAGATATCAACAATTGGATCGATTCGTGGATAGCCTCAAAAGATGAAGCGTTCTTCCGACTTGGTATCTGTTTGCTGCCAGAAAAATAGGAAACAGTAGTGGCTAACGATGGACAATACTTTGAATAAAACATTAGGTACAGTTCTTTCACAATAAATGCCTAATTTTTTATTAAGGAGACTTATTTGTACTCCTTTTATTTTAGTGTTTTATATTTATGCATTTTTACTTTCTCTTATCTATATGAAATATAGTATAGAGAAAGTATTGTTTTCATCCAAAATTTTCAATGTCAAAATTTTAGTGGAAATACACGTTTTGGGGCCCCCTGAGCCCGAAAAACATGTTTTTAGAAATTGGTCTGTGTGTGTGAACAGGATATCTCAAAAACGAAAAATCGTAGATAAACAAAATTTTATATTTATGTTTATATTCATTCTCGCACGCAACTGCAACAATTTCATTAGAATCCAATAACCGGAAGTGCCACTGTACTCTTGTCATTTTTTGATTTTTCGAGATTTTCTCGAAATTGGCTCTAAAGATTTTTTTAAAATTTTATATTTAAGTTTTTTATCTTCCGAGCATGAGATATTAAGAATTTAATTAAAATCTAATGACCGGAAGTTCAACTTTACTCTTGTTATTTTTTGGTTTTTCGAGATTTTCTTGAAATGGGCTCAAACAACTTTTTTTAAATTCTATATTTAACTTTTTTTAGCTTCTGCACATGAGACTCCCAGAATTTAATTAAAATCTAATGACCGGAAGTGCCACTTTATTCTTGTGATTTTGAAGTTTTTTGCAATTTTCTTGAAAACTTTTTTAACAATTTTTTTTTAAACTTGCTACGGTTCTTATGTCTTTGACATCCTTTTCCGTGAACTTAGAACTTTTCCTGAAAAAATGCGTGGAAGTGAGTTATCAGGGACAATCTCTGGGGTTAAGCAGGGTTTTGCTTGGCCAGTAACTTGGATGGGTGTCCGTTACAATTATTGTTTTCAAAATAAATGTAAATAATAATTTAATCATTTGTGGACACTATTTCTATATCTATGTGCATAAGAGAAAGTCGTGTGTTGTCTCACATCAGATTTTTTGAATTTATACTGGGCTGTCCATTTTAAAATACGAACATAATTAAAGATTTAATTTGACTATACAAACATATATACTGTTAAATATTTTTTTGTTGAATAACAAAAGGTGAGAAAATCAAATGCATGCATAACATTGCAGAATAATATGCTTTATGTTGGATCAAAAGAAATAATTTAAATAAAGTAAGTCAATTTGAAATAAAGTTCAATCTCTATTCAATTTTATAAAAGTATTCCAAGAATAATGCTTAAACGTTTATTTCAAATAAAATTATTTAGCAGGATGAAAAGTAAATACTTATTGAATTTAAAGGCAATCTATTTTTGTTTTAAAAATCTGGTGTGAAACAACACACAACTTTCTCTTACGTACATAAATATACAAATATGTAAATGTCCACAAATGATTCAAATATTATTTACATTTATTTTGGGAATGATAATTGTAACGGTCACCCATCCAAGTTACTTGTTTAATGCTTAACTCCAGATGTTTTCTCTGATAACTCACTTGATCGCAGTTTTTCAGGAAAACCTCTAAGTTCTCGCAAAAGGATGTTAAAGGCATAAGAACCAAATTTCAATAAAATTGTTAGAGCCATTTTCAAAAAAATTGCAAAAAACTTAAATATCACAAGAATAAAGTGGCACTTTTGGTCGTTCGATTTGAACTAAATTCTTGTTATCTCTTGTATGGAAGATAGAAAACTTAAATATAGTTTTTGATTTTCATATGATGATTTGTTTTTGAGATATATTGTTCACAACTAATACTCCAAGTACTTCTGGTTACTCGATTTTCAAAGATTTATTAGAGAAACTCCTTGGTTAATGTAAAACTAAATTAAGTAGCTAAGAAATACAGTAGATTTTAAAACCATGAAAATGAAGAATTCGGAAAATATCTAAAAATGACAGAAATAAAGTGGTACTTCCAGTTATTCAATTTTAACCAAATTCTTGATTTAATATACTAAGGCAATTATGACCTCAAATATAAATTTTCATTTAGCTAGGACTTTTAGTTTCACAGTTGCATTCAGAGTTACATGTGAAACTACTTCCGGTTACTCGAGTTACGGAAAATGTTTTGAGAAACCTCCTAGATTAAACGAAAGGGCATTAAATATATAAGAAATATAGGAAATTTAAAAAAAATCGTTAAAGCTAATTTCGAGAAAATCTCAAAAAACCAAAAAATGACAAGAGTAAAGTGGCACTTCTGGTTATCCGATTTTAGTGGAATTGTTGCAGTTGCGTGCAATGATGGATACAAACTCAAATGCACAATTTTGTTTTTTTAGGGCTTTTCATTTTTAAGTTATTGTGTTCAGTCACACACACACACGCACGCATGCACCCACGCACGCACGCACCCACACACGCCCACACACACACACACACACACACACACACACACACACACACACACACACACACACACACACACACACACACACACACACACACACAC
>JAHWXV010100363.1:0-13712 GCA_024586415.1 Phrixothrix hirtus
CCATCCAAGTTACTCGCCAGACAAAACGTTGCTGCACTCTAGAGATTTTTCTCAATAACTTGCTTCAACGATTTTTCTCAGAGAAACCAATTAGTTCATGTAATATGGCATTACAGGCGTAAGAAATGTGGCGAGTTTAAAAAAATCGTTGAAGCCGTTTTCGAAAAAATTGCAAATTATATAAAAATCACAAGAATAAACTGTCACTTCCGGGCATTCGATTTTGACGAAAATTTGGCACGCAAGTGTTAAGGCGGTACTAAAGTTATTTATAAAGTTTCTCGTTTCTACCGCGTTTAGTTTTCGAGATATTTGACTACATATGACGACAAATGGAACGGCCACCCATCCAAGTTACTCGCTAGACAAACCGTTGCTGCACTCTAGAGATTTTTCTCAATAACTTGCTTCAACGATTTTTCTCAGGAAAACCAATTGATGCAGGAAATGTGGCTAGTTTAAAAATATCGTTAAAGCCGTTTTCGATAAAATTGCCAAATATCTAAAAATCACATGAATAAAGTGTCACTTTCGGTAATTTGATTTTGACGAAATTTTGCCACGCAATTGCTGAGGCGGTAGTAAAGTTTCTTATAATATTTCACTTTTCTACCGCGTTTGGTTTTAGAGATATTTGACTACATATGACAACAATTGGAACGGTCACCCATCCAAGTTACTCGCCAGACAAAACCTTGCTGCACTCTAGAGATTTTTCTCAATAACTTGCTTCAACCCTTTTTCTCAGAGAAACCAATTAGTTCATGTAAAATGGAATTACAGGCGCAAGAAATGTGGGGAGTTTAAAAAACGTCGTTGGAGCCGTTTTAGAAAAAATAGCAAAATATCTAAAAATCACAAGAATAACGTGTCACTTCCGGACATGCGATTTTAACGAAATTTTGGCACGCATGGGTTAAGGCGGTACTAAAGTTGTTTATAAAATTTTTCGTTTCTACCGCGTTTGGTTTTCGAGATATTTGACTAGATATGTTCAAAACTGGAACGGTCACTCATCCAAGTTACTCTCCAGACAAAACGTTGCTGCACTCTAGAGATTTTTCTCAATAACTTGCTTCAACGATTTTTCTCAGGGAAACCAATTAGTTGATGTAATATGGCATTACAGGCGCAAGAAATCTGGCGAGTTTAAAAAACGTCGTTCAAACTGTTTTCGAAAAATTGCAAAATATCTAAGAATCACAAGAATAAAGTGTCACTTCCGGTCACTCGATTTTGACGAACTTTTGGCACGCGGGTGCTGAGGCGGTAATAAAGTTGCTTATAATATTTCACTTTTCTATCGCCGTTGGTTTCGAGATATTTGACTACATATGACGACAAATGTTTAAAATTTGCAGGGTGTTGTCGCAAAAGTTACAGCAAATTTTTGTTGACCTTCCTTTCAGATCTTTGGCACACTTAAGGCACCCGTAGGATGCGGAGCATCTGTAGGAGACTTGCCTGAATAACTAGCACTTAAAGCACCGTCTCACTCTTGTTGGGCGCCTTTTTGCTTCAACCGTTACTCTCAATTGAAGCACTCTGGATTTTGTGGGCACTGTGTAAAATTTTCAGGGTGTTGTCCCCAAAGTTACAGCAAATCTTTGTTGACTTTGCTTTCAGATCTTTGGTACACTTAAGGCACCTGTAGGATACCGGGCACCTGTAGGAGGCGTGCCCAAGTAATTGGCCACTCTTTTTGCGCGCCTGGTTCTTTTCAGTGCAATGCTTCGTTCTTGTTTTTAATTAGAACCATTTCGCTTTCGGTTAAGCCCTATTTATTTCCCTGCGTGCTTGTCGCGATTTCTCGTTTCTTTCCACGGCTTCGCGTATTGATTCGGTGAACCTTGTGTTTGCTTCGTCGATTTTCCTCTGGATTGGAGAGGTTTTGGGTGATTGGGTATCCCGTCAGTTCGGGGCCAGTTGTAGGGAATTTTGGCTGCTGGCTGTGTCTTTTTGCCCTGACCAAGTATCACAGGGAAGTGGTCGGGGTTAGGTTGGCATGGCGGCTGGGCGCCCTGGCTAAGGTGGGCTTCCTCGGTTATGAGGATGTCGATAATTTCGCCGAAGTAGCTTCGGAGGGAGCTTCAGGTTGCCATTCAGGGTGTGCTCTAACTGTTCCGGCTAGTTTGGCTTCATCGGCGTTTGGACTTCTGGCACCCCAGCTTCGACTTTTTGCGTTGAAGTCCCCTGCTATGGAACTGCAGGAAGTTATGGTAGTCTTGGTTGGTTGTGATGCTGTAACATGCGCCAAATTTAATGGCTTGGTTCGCCACTCTCGCTTTGATGAAGATACCTTCGATGCTGGAACGTGGGGCTTTTACCCCTATGGTCACGCCTCCATTTTTGACGCCTCTCTGAATATTGAGTATCCAGGTAATGATTTCCTTTGTGGTGGGTCTCGGTGATAATGAGTACTGAAAATGTGTGTGAGTTCGAGTTTTTTCCCCCACTCCATTCGCGTTCCATAGAATCACTTTAGCAATCGGAGTTGTCATTGAGGATGTTGGGTTACGTATTAGTTTGATTAGGTGTTTTTCAATGATTGACTTCAGATTATGTGGGACTTTGTCTTCGACATCTTAGGTTTTGTTGGCAGTTGCGCCGGCGTAGGTTTTTCCTTCCATCGTTTTTGGCACTTTGGAACAATTCCTGTTTTTTCCTGAGGTTGATCGGGTTTGTGGGGCATTTGGCGTTATGTGTTTCGTCAATGATGATTTCAATTTCTTCTGCGGCTTTTCTAACGTCCAGGTAGCTTTCTTTATTCCTTAGGACGATCGGAGGAGGGAGAGGGGTTTTGTTTCCGTTTTTTTTTTAAATCGTTTTTCGAGGAGACGATCAATGTAATGTTCCTAGTGGCTCGGCTAGGAATCTTTAGACGGGGGAATTCATCCGCTTCCTTTCTGTGTGTTGAGCGGTCCATGGGTACTGGACTCGAGCGAAGGTCGTCTTCCTCTTCGCTTAGGGTGCCAATAAGTTCTTCTACCGGTGAAGTCTTCCTTTTCTTATGGGAATTTGCTGTTTTCCCTTGCGATGGACTTTATCCAGTTCATCTGTAAGTTTCAGGATGTTTTAATTCGTCGTATTTGGGTATTTCTGCTATTATGGGCTTATGGGAGGGCCATGACTTAATGATTCGGGAACCACACTTGTGGTGTGCTTTGGCAATTGGTGCGATGTTAAAACGCAGAGCGCTAACTGGAAAGATGCACCCGACCCATCTATCCGAAGACGAGGGGCCTAAGGTGCAAAAAAACTGACTGTATGCGACTACTACACACAGCAGTTCACTCACCAATGACAGAGAAAGCAAACCTAACAAGCTAAGCAGATGTACGTTCTGAACGCTTTCTTCTTATTGTTGGTAGGTAATTACGACAAATTTCCGCCTATCCCTAAAGTCGTGGCAAGCGATTTAATTAGAAGAACGGTTCTGAACTTTTGCTGTATGTACGTAAAATTACAAACTAAAATTAAATTTGTTAAAATTATGTCAGGTCAAGATCCTGAGATATGTTTAACAATGTATTTCCTTTATGTAATAATTTCAAAAACTTACTTTTAATATGTTACACTTTTGATGATACTTAAATATGAATATTTACACGTATCGCCGTAATTTTACCCAACTTTAATAGATATGCATTTATTGCAAATAAACAAAATAAATTAATTGTAAAATAAATAAGCAATTCTCATTATTGACCAAAAATTAATAAGAACAATATTTGTTAGCAAGTTACAATTAAATGTAACTTAGATTTTCCTTCCATGTATTCTATTAAATATCAACAAAAAATGCAATTTTAATATAAAGAAATACTTGGTAGCATTGTGGTTGGTATTCAGTGGCATCCCAATCATCAAATTACAGTAACATTCAATTTTCCTTCCTGATATAAATTCGATGTTGTGTAGGATAATGATCTTCTTGTGTAATCGTCCAGGTAAAGCAGTTTATTATAAAACATTTTTATGTACACAGATTGCTATTTATTTTTCCACTAAATTATTCGGTAAGTATTCTATAAAGGCCGAATTTTTATCGCACTACTTATAAAAAATAATCTGCACAAACTCAGATTTGGCAAATTTTGCAAATTTTTTGAAAATTATCAGTTGTCTTTATTACTATATATAAAATGAAGAATATTGCTTCCAAGAATGGCACGAATTCTAAAAGTCAATTCGGCGCAAGTGAAAAGCCATGAAACGGCAATATGAACATTTCTAAGGCTTTCCACCGAAAGATTGCGAACTTAGATATAGAATTTAAAAAAATTCATCCAGCCGATTTCAAGAAAATCGCGAAAAACCCAAAATAGACAAGAGCAAAGTGGCACTTACGGTTCTTGAATTATAATAAAACTATTCCAGTCGCGTGCAACGATGGACATAAACCTAAATGTAAAATTTTGTCCAACTAGGATTTTTTGTTTTCAAGATAACATGTTCACACAAACACACAGACACACACACATAAACACACAAACAAAACACCCACACAAACACAAAAACACATACATAAACACACGCATAAACACACACACACACAAATACACACATACACACATACACACACAAGCACACGCACAAACACATGCACAAACACACCCACAAACAAACAAACACAAACACACACTCGCGAACAAAGACACACACACACACACCCTCAAACACACACACACACACAGAAACACAAACACACAGACACAGACACACAAACACACACACAGACACACACACAAACACGCACACTAACACGCACACAAACACGCACACTAACACGCACACAAATACACACACAAACACACATACACTCACACACACAAACACACATACACTCACACACAAACACACTCACATACACACACACACACACACACACACACACACACATAAACACAAACATACGCAGTTCATCTCCCACTTCATTCTTTGTTGTTTGATCTGGCCCTGCTCTTTCTTCTTTTTCCTGCCATTTCCCAGCCCATCTCCTACTTCATTCTTCGTTGTTTGATCTGGCCCTGCCCTTTCTTCTTTTTCCTGCCATTTTCCCGTTCATCTCCCACTTCATTCTTGGTTGTTTGATCTGGCCCTGCCCTTTCTTGTTTGTCCTGCCACTTCCCAGTTCACCTCCCACTTCATTCTTTGTTGTTTTTTCGGGCCCGACACTTTCTTCTTTTTCCTGTCATTTCCCAGTTCATATCTCACTTCATTCTTCGTTGTTTGATCTGGCCCTGCCCTTTCTTCTTTTTTCTGCCATTTCTCTGTTCATCCCCCACTTCATTCTTTGTTGTTTGATCTGGCCCGGCACTTTCTTCTTTTTCCTGCCATTTCCCAGTTCATCTCCCACTTCATTCTTTGTTGTTTGATCTGGCCCGGCACTTTCTTCTTTTTCGTGCCATTTCCCAGTTCATCTCCCACTTCATTCTTTGTTGTTTGACCTGGCCCGGCCGTTTCTTCTTTTTCCTGCATTTCCCAGTTCATCTCCCACTTCATTCTTTGTTGTTTGATCTGGCCCTGCCCTTTCTTCCTTTTACCTGACACTTCCCCGTTCATCCCCACTTCATTCTTCGTTGTTTGATCTGGCCCTGCCCTTTCTTCTTTTTCCTGCCATTTCCCCGTTCATCTCCCACTTCATTCTTTGTTGTTTGATCTGGCCCGGCACTTTCTTCTTTTTCGTGCCATTTCCCAGTTCATCTCCCGCTTCATTCTTTGTTGTTTGACCTGGCCCGGCCCTTTCTTCTTTTTCCTGCATTTCCCAGTTCATCTCCTACTTCAATCTTAATTGTTTGATCTGGCCCCGCCCTTTCTCCTTTTTTCTGCCATTTCTTACTTCATTCTTTGTTGTTTGATCTGGCCCTGCCCTTTCTTCTTTTTCATGTCATTTCCCAGCCCCTTACTTCGTTCTTTGTCGTTTGATCTGGCCCTGCCTTTTCTTCTTTTTCCTGCCATTTCCCAGTTCATTTCCCATTTCATTCTTCATTGTTTGTTCTGGCTCTGCCCTTTCTTCTTTATCCTGCCATTTCCCAGTTCAAGTCCCACTTCATTCTTTGTTGTTTGACTTCCTCCCCAGCTCTCTTATGGAGACATCGGGATGCTGCCTTAAACGATCTATCATAAGACGTCTTCGGTTGATGGCCCGCTCCTGGAGGTCCGGGACCTTCAGCTCTCTTCGAAGATCGGCATCCCGGATGAACCACTAGGCTCCGGAAATGGGCCGCGTAATTTTGTTCTGGGCCGTCTGAACTTTCTTCCTGGCGATCGGCGAATCGACACCAGAGTGAGTATTGTGATGAGGACAGCTTCGGCGATCCTTTTCTCTTGGTTTATCGGCATTCGGCAGTGTTTTCCGATGATGCCTTGAATTCTGTGTGATGCCCGGGCTGCCAGGCCTTGCCTTCTTCCTGTGTGCTGGTAGAATTTAAGTTGCCTGTTTATGGTCATTTTAGGCTTGTGTCCCTGGCCACGTTCGTTGTCTTCCTGGACGGATCAAGGATCTCTGTTTCACCAGCGTTGATCTTAATTCTCCATTTCGTGAAGTACGCTTCAAGGGAGGAGAGACCTTTTCAATTCTAGTTTGGTGCCCCGGCCAGAATTGCCATGTCGTCGTCGTACTGGAAAATTCTTGTGCCTTTTCGGTCCATCATTCTGGGAATGTCTGACACGAATGGGTTAAATAATGTTGGGGAGACCGGGGACCCTGCGGAAGTCCTTGTGTTGCCGTCCTGGGCGAAGAATACTTCTTGCCGGAGGCGCCTATGAAGGTTTGTTCTTTGAAAAAGGATTGGACCATTCGGGTGACATTTTATAGATGAGCGCTTCTTTACATATCTTGTCGTAAGCCTTCTCTACGTCGGAAAGGGTTGCGTATACATGGAATCTCCTATCTTTGGGGTTGTTTATAACCTGTACTAAGTTGGTCGCTTGTTGGATTGCGTACAACTTTGGTCTAAATCCAAACTGTTCAGGCGGGATTATGCCGTTGTCTGCCAGTACTTTTTGTATCATGCTGTTGAGAAAGCTCTCTGCCAATTTTGCGAATCCGCAGAGCAGACTGATCGACCTGTTGTTTTGTGGCAGCCACGGAACTCCATTTGTCTAACAATTGTATCCATAATGTAGTATATAATTGGACTCTAAATATAAACCAAACAGTTTCTTAGCTTGGTAAATAATAAACTTTAGACAAGTGCAATGGTTACATATGCGAAACAAACAAAAATTTCAAAGTTAGTGAAATAACCTAAGGCTCGGATGTGCCAAGACAAATCGTGCCTATAATGGAGTAATTTAAGAAGGGTTCTTAAATCTTAAATACAAAAAACTGAAAACAGCTACTGCGAACTGAAATTACCAGCAACCCAGGGCATTGTATGTCGTCTCTGGCTGATCAACAGTTTTAAACTGGGCTGAAATAAAGGGACGCTATAGAAATTAATAAAAACTCCAGAGCGCAGAAACTCAACATCTTTGTAATGCAACGCGAACACCAGCGGACAGATCACGTACGAATATAAACATAAAAAATTCCGACGTAGAGGCCGCTACAGCCACGAAGTCTAAGATAATTACTAAAGCGAACGTAATAAATTTAAAACACTTGGTACTAATGTGTTGTTGAAACCCTCGTGAATTAATTCAAATCACGTAATTAAGTAAATTCACACTTACTCCATTTGTCTAAAAATTGTATCCATAATGTAGTATATAACTGGACCCTAATTCTAAACCAAACAGTTTATTAGCTTGGTAAATAATAAACTTTAGGCAAGTGCAATGGTTACATACGCGAAACAAACATAAAAATTTCATAGTTAGTGAAATAACGTGAGGTTCGGATGTGCCAAGACAAATCGTGCCTATAATGGAGTAATTTAAGAAGGGTCCTTAAATCATAAAAAAATAAACGGTCGTTAGAAATAAGAAACAGTGAATACTTGTATTATATAAAGAAACATTAATTTGTCAAGTATACAACTGTTTCATATCGATTTGCAACTGTCTATAATACTTTTTGAAAATCTGTTGGAAATATTTGTACGGAAATTAGCAGTTTCACAAGCTACTTTAGAAACCGTTAAAATTGTATTAAATCAGATATGACCACACAAAGTCCTATTTGTAACAAACTTTAAGTATTTTTTAATATTTATGAGTGGAGTGTTAAAGATTAGCGACCAACATTTCGAGGTCCGTGAAGTTAGCACGCCTACCAGAGGAATTAACGAAAATTTTTCAGCCAATCGTTAGTGCTTCATTAGTGCTTCATTAAAACAGTTTGCCATACCAAGCGTTTTCGGTAAAGCGACAATTCAAAATGACATGCTAACTTCACGCTTCGTTAGAAGCGGTAACAAAACTTTTTCAGCCAATAGTTAGTGCTTCTTAGTGCCTCATTTAAAAAAAATTTGCCACACCAAGCGTTTTCGACTAAACGACAATTCAAAATGGCGTGCTTACTCCACGTTTCGTTGAAAGCACTAACAAAATTTTTTCAGCCAATCGTTAGTGCTCCGTTAATGCTTCATTAAAAAATTTGCCACACCAGGCGTTTTCAAAAAAACGAAAATTCAAAATGGCATGCTAACTTCACACTTCGTTAGAAGCGCTAACAACTTTTTCAGCCAATCCTTAGTGCTTCCTAGTGCCTCATTAATTAAGCGTTTTCGACAAATCTACAATTCAAAATGGCGTGCTTACTCCACGTTTCGTTGAAAGTACTAACGAAATTTTTTTAACCAATCGTTAATGCTTCTTAGTATCTCATTGAAAAATTAGGTTGAAAAAATTTCGTCAGTGCTTACAACGAAGCGTGAATTTAGCACCCCATCTTGAATTGTCGTTTTAGCGAAACACGCTTGGTGTAGCAAATTTTTTTAGTGAGGCACTTGCTCTTGGCTGAAGAAGCTTCGTTAGTGCTTTCAACGTAGCGTGAAGTTAACACGCAATTGTCAATTATCGTTTCTGCGAAAATTTTTGCTGTCGAAACCATTTTTCGTGAGGCACTAACGATTGGCTAAACAATTTCGTTAGTGCCTTCAACGAAGCGTGAAGTTAGCACGCATTTTGAATTGTCTTTATTTAGAAAAAGCTTGGTGTGGCAAATTTTATTAATGAGGCACTAACGAAGCGCTAACGATTGACTAAACAATTTCGTTAGTGCTTTTAACGAAGAGTGAAGTTAGTACGCCACCTTGAATTTTCGTTTTAGCGAAAACGCTTGATTTGGCAAATTTTTTTAATGAGGCACTAACGAAGCACTAAAGCTTGGCTGAAGAAACTTCGTTAATGCTTTCCACGAAGCGTGAATTTAGCACGCCATCTTGAATTGTTGTTTTAGCAAAAAACGCTTGGTGTAGCAGATTTTTTTAGGGAGGCACTTTCGCCTGGCTGAAATAACTTCGTTAGTGCTTTCAACGAAGCGTGAAGTTAGCACGCCATCTTGAATTTTCGATTTAGCGAAAACGGTTGATTTGGCAAATTTTTTTAATGAGGCACTCACGAAGCACTAACGCTTGTCTGAAGAAAATTCGTTAGTGCTTTCAACAAAAAGCTTGAAGTTAGCACGTCATTTTGAATTGTCGTTTTAGCGAAAACGCTTGGTGTTGCAAATTTTTTTAATGAGGCACTAACGAAGTATTAACGGTTGGTTGAAGAAATTTCGTTAGTGCTTTAAACAAAGTGTGAAGTTAGCACGTCATTTTGAATTGTCGTTTTAGCGAAAACGCTTGATGTTGCAAATTTTTTTAATGAGACACCAACGAAGCATTAACGGTTGGTTGAAAAAATTTCGTTAGTGCTTTCAACGAAGCCATTTTAAATTGTCGTTGTTGTAAAAACCTTTGGCGTGGCAAATTATTTTAATGAGGCACTAACGAAGCATTAACGGTTGGCTGAAAAAATTTCGTTAGTGCCTCTAGCAGGCGTGCTTGCTTCACGGGCCCGAAAATATAATAATAGAATGTAAAAATTTTGAAATCAAAAATGCTAAAATATTTTGCGGAAGATGTTTACTTGCGGCTTGTTTGAAGATCAGCCCTAATTTTATTTTGATAAATGTAAAACGAAATTTAAAAAAATATGAACAGAACAAGAAAATAAGAACTGTTTTTAAAGTTCTAATGGCATTTATTTAGAATTACTTTAAAATATCAATTCTTAATGTTCGTAGTAAGTTATGTATCTGTGGGAACTCGCATCTAATACGTTTCTGTTTTGTTAGCTCGCATAAGTAAAAAGAAAGTTGTTTGACAATATTCGAAACTAATGGTAAGTATGTTTTGGTAATTGAGTTATCTTTATAGTTTTACGTAGCTCTATTCTTCTAATCGATTAACAACTTTAAAACAACTGATCCTTTCACTGCACATATGAACTTGGAAAAATATCTGGCCCGACAATTATCACGCAGGATTTTTCATAAATACTTTATGAGTAACAGTTTCTCATTTAAAAGAAATAACTATTAAAGTTCGTAATTTAAATGTAAAATATACGAGTAAGCTCTTCTTATATTCTTATGAATCGAGCGTGTCTGATTTATACAAGGAGAATTTCAGCGCGACACCCCCAAATTGAAATATTTAATTTAAAAGACATATTCAGGAATGATTCCATTTGGTGCATTAAAATCTCTTCGACACAAAACGGTCCGAGAAATATGAACAGAAATACAACTTTTATCGAGAAAACGAGTGGTGCGCAATTAGTAAACGGTAATAAAACGTGTTAACAGATTTTCTTGCGGTTCTAGTTTGAGCTGAATGGGAGTGGGAGGACTTCGCTTCGAATAACTTCCGTAAATCGAACATTAGTCGCTTTGCTTTTATTAACTGGATTTTCACTCACCTCTGCAGCGCTCTTAAAAGCTCTATAAGATTAGTTTAGTAAATACTTGGATGATTGAGATTGCTCGCACGTTTTATAAATAATCAGTTTCTTTCGAAAGGTGCAAAAAGGCTACTTGTGTTACATTTACAACAATGCCAACACTTAAATAAAACCAATCGCAGCAAGTACTCGAATTGGTGACGTCACTTTCTTTTACCCTCTATGAAATGTAAATGTAAAAGAGAAAGTATTGTTTTCGACCCAAGTTTTTGATGTCGAAATTTTAGGGCAAATACACGTTTTGGGGTACCCTGACTGTATGTGTGTGTGTGTCTGTGTGAATGCGAATGTGTGTGTGTATGAGTGTAGGTGTGAATGTAAGTGTAGGTGTGAGTATGAGTGGAGGTGTGGGTGTCGGTGAGAATGAGAGTGTGGGTGTGGGTGGAAGTGTGAGTGTAAGTGTGGGTGTGAGTTTGAGTGGGGGTGTAGGTGTGTGTGGGAATGTGAGTGTGGGTGTGGGTTTGGGTGGAAGTGTGAGTGTAATATGTGTGAATATGAGTGTGAGTGTGCATGTGAATGTTAGTGTGAGTGTAAGTGTGGATGTAGGAGGCAGTGGGAGTGTAAGTGTGTGTAAGTGTTAATGTGAGTGTGAGTGTAAATGTGGATGTGAGTGTGAGCGTGGGTGTGAGTGTGAGTGTAATGTGTGTGAATATGAGTGTGAGCGTGCGTCTGAATGTTAGTGTGAGTGTGAGTGTGAGGGTAAGTGTGGGTGTGGGTGGCAGCATGAGTGTGAGTGTGACTGTAAGTGTGAGTGTGGATGTGGGTAGCAGTGCAAGTGTGAGAATGTGTGAGTTTGAGTATGAGTGTGCATGTGAGTGTTAGTGTGCGCGTGCGTGTGTACGTCAGCCATTTCTTTAGCAATAGGTATGTCTAGACTTATTTTTAGACGTAGAATAAGTTGCATTTCAGGGGATACGTGCGAATTAAGGTTCCCCCTTTTTATCACGATCTCATTTGATAGTAATATTCGGAGCCCTAATAAAAGGCAACCTCTTGTTCCGAGCAATAGTTACACGCTTTGAACGGCTTATCTGTAGCAGTGGTGCCCCCCTTATATTTCGATTCCTTGTACGCGTTTTCGGCGTTTTTCCTTAGAGCCTGGATGGTGCTGGCGTAATTCTTCGTGAAACCGCCCTACTCCGCAGAGCTAGCGGGACATCAGTACCGTTGCTGGGCGAAACGCCTAATGCGCTTATGACATACATACATGCATGCAGCTGTATTATTTAGGTAGCAATAGAATGACAGATTTCATAGTGTGTACAGCGAAACAAAAATCTGTGTTCAACATATTGGAGGTAAGCGCCCTCACCGATGTAAATAATATTGTTTTTTAAATTTATGGTGTTTGGAAATTGTAATTGCGACATTTTGACGTAAAAGTTGAAACATTAATTTCTATCTTCTAAAAATGTGAGTGCCAAGCATTGTAACCTACAAATCCGGTACTTATAGTAGTTGACACGCTCCTGATAATGACTGCGAGACGTTTTAGTTTAGCCATTCCCTGTTTTCTTGCCATTTTAGGAATAAATTTGGAAATTGTTAAAAATACAACGAAAGCCAACGATGGGAAAAAAGAATCAAAGTTGCAAGACTTCAAAACGGTTTCGATCGGAAATGATTTAGAAAGCGGAATATGGTCCTTCGCCCCATTTTTCAAGAGAAGAAGAAATTACTCTTGCAAAGTTAGAAGGCTGTGTCACTCCCTCTGATAACTTAGACTAATACTGTTGCAGATGGATCATTAAATTTCAACAAAGAAGTTTTCTACGTAAAATTGAAGATTTACTCAAACGTGTTCAAAATTGTGTTACAAAGACAAACAATGGTTTACCTGTGAAGGGATGGTACCGAACCTTTATAAAAAGACAGCCCGAGACGCGCTTAAGAGAGCTTCGAAAGCAGACGTGCTGAAAGTAAGGTTAATTTAAGATGGGCCCTAGCAATCAGTTCTGTTGAACTTAAATGATTAGCTAGAAAAGCATATATTATTATGCCTTAAGCCCCCACATTCGTGTGGGAGGGTCAGGACCAATGGTATATATGGAGCACGAATTTAGAACGGAGATAAAGGAAGAAATCCTTGAACCACCAATTCTTTCGAACTCCGATAAAATAGAAATTGAGGTTAATGACCCATCCAACGAAGAAAAAATCTCGATGGGCAAGAAAAGATGGTGGAGTATAGAGAAATGTTGTCTAAAGTGTCGGAAGAACTCGTAGTATTGAAGAAAATGGATGAAGAACAGTAACAAAGAAGAATCCAGAGAAGACCTGGGCGAGGAAGCAGGAAAACCAGAAAGAGGAAGAAGGGGAAAACCAAACCCGAAAAGCAAGAAAAAGAACGGAGGAGCAACGATCAAACATTTTACCCCGAATTTGGAACGGAAAGAAAGGAAGAAATGGCTGAACCACCAATTATTTCGAATTCCGATAAAATGGAAATTGAGGGTAATGACCTATCCAACGAAGAAAAAATCTCGATGGGCAAGAAAAATTGGTGGAGTATAGAGAAGTGTTGTCTAAAGTGTCGGAAGAACTCGTAGTATTGAAGAAAATGGATGAAGAACAGTAACAAAGAAGAATCCAGGGAAGACCAGGGCGAGGAAGCAGGAAAACTAGAAAGACGAAGAAGGGGAAAACCAAACCCGAAAAGCAAGAAAAGGAACGGAGTAGCAACGATCAAATATTTTACCCCGAATTTGGAACTGAGAGAAAGGAAGAAATCCTTGAACCACCAATTCTTTCGAACTCCGATAAAATGGAAATTGAGGGCAATAGCCTACCGAACGAAGAAAGAATCTCGATGG
>JAHWXV010100371.1:0-15540 GCA_024586415.1 Phrixothrix hirtus
TAAGTTTTGGTACGCACAATTTATGAAATATAATTTATCGTAAGGTTGTCTAGGTTTTTAGTGAATTATATTTATATACATGATGTGACGGTAATAATTTCCTTTGCAAAAGGAATTTTTTACACAACTTTAGTTCACTTCTTGTTTTTTTCTTAAAAATTAATATTTGAGTGTTGTAATAAGAGATAAAGGCCGTATTTTGAATCATTATAATTATGTTTTTTAAATATTCCATTTTCTTATGTTTAGCTACAATATATGATTGTTGAAATTTGCCACTTATAGCACCTGTCAAGTTATAATGTTGGAATATCGTCAGCAAATATGAAATAAATCTCCTTCTATAACGCTTTTGATGTTAAATGTTGTTTATCTAACGCTATTAGATTGTTCATTGTAATTTTGATTACTATTTTGGTTTTGTAAAATTAATTTTGGCTTTGATAAGCGTTAACGAAGAAAAGTGGATTGTGTTTTGCTTTCGACTATTCCAAGATATTTTATTTTGGGGAATGTTAATTGTAACATAAATTTCTTATCACTTAAATCACAATCAGTTGGCCTAGATCCCGTTAAGACAAAAGTCAGTAACCCAGTTTGTCATTTTGGCGTTTCCAAAGGGATAAAAATTTATAACTTAGTTTTTAGTAATCTTTGGTATATCACTATTTTGATTGATATTTGTTATCTGTTATCGAATTCGTTTGCGGTAATAAACATACGTATTGTTGTACTTCAGTTAGATTTCATTTCTTGTTGCAAAAACCTAGCTTTTCTTTAGTTTAGATCAGCACTAGGATTCTGAAACCGTCGTACCTTTTGTCGAGTGAGGTGTACGTACGAGATAGAAAGGTACATACGACTGGCGCCCTTACAGGTACATGTTTTATTTTCCTTCCTATAGGCACTATCTGCGAGTTGTGGACAAGAGCCGAAGCCAGTGTAGCAAAATCGCCCACGCCTCTCTCCGGTTAATTGTTACTAAGCTAAGCCACGCCAGTCTTAATTTTCTTTTGCAACACGAGTAATCAAGGGGTTGCTGTAAGATCATACGTGGCAGGGAAAGGAATTGGCGCCCAACGTGGGGCGTTACATAAGTTACATATGTGGTCGTGGGAAAATATAATAAAATAACAAATTAGTGAATATGTGAATATGTAAATAACTTATTTTAAATTATTAAACAAGTCTCTTGCTTAGTAAAAAAATTTAAATCGATTTGTAGTAGTTCCGTTTATACATTTATTACCGTAGAGGCGATTAGTTAATGAGTGCAGATTATAAATTTAGCGACCACTTAATGGAGCTTGTGAATAACACATTTCATAATATATTTAAGACAAATTGGTCAACATTATTATGTAAAACGTTTTTTTTAATTAAATAATAATATAATTACCTATCATATTAAACAAATAACATTAATTACCTATCCATTTTACTTTTAAATTTTAAATCTCAGTAGAACTCTGTTCGAAGTCATGCTTTGCTCAACTCCTAGCCAAACAAAGTTTCCCTATTGTTTGAAAAATTACTTTTTGTCTAATACTACTTAAGAAGATTCCGCTATAAATGAAATGGTCAACTTTATTTGTTAATTTGACACATCAAAATACCAGGACAAACTGCTTTTCAACATTTTCGCTTTTGCTTCAGGATTCAAAATTAAATTTTCGGTAAACCCAAGGTGGAGCAGTTTCACTTTTAGGCATAAATTTTTGAAAGGATCCTAATACTTAACTTGTCTAGTATGCTTCGAATCAATTAAATACTAATAAAATTTATTTGGGGCACCAGGTATATCAAGTGAGATATTTTACAGTATTGCGTTTTTTAATTTGTCAGGTTCTTCTAGGAGGAAGAGAACGTTTAAATGAAATATAAAGATTTTGGCGCCAATTGTGTACGTTTGTATTTAATTTTCATTATGTAAATAACGATGAGTTCAAATTAATTTTAAATGGGCGTTCAGAATTCTTTAATTATAAGCATAAACACTGAATTAATTTTTAGGTCTAAGATATCTATTGACATCAATTTCTGTTATTGAAAGGTTTATTGATAGTTCTATTTAAATAAACAGGGAAATTTTTTGTAATCTAGCGAAGAAAGTTTTCTAATATTTCGAAGTTGATGTATGACAGTATCAATTTAAAATTAAGACAAAGTTTTGGCAAAATCGGCAAAAACAACATGAAAAAGGTGAGGCAGTCAACATGACATACATTTTAATGAAATGGAAATAAAGTAAAATGTATAATCCAGAAATAACATCCTACGTTTGACCATTTGTGGTAATGCCCTAATTGAAATGGTATTAATTATAATTAATCCACACCCCCGCTGAAATAGCTAAGAGCTTGTTTTTAAATGATGATGGCATTTAATCTTGCGAGGGGGCAATTTTCAATACGCAATCAGAAATATCGACTTTTTCATTATAATTAAAATTGAAATCATCACTTTCCATACCAGGATGCTGATGTCACTTAATCATATTCAATCATAGCGAGACTCAATAAATAATTTCTATCACTTCCACGTAATAATCATTGTTAACCATGATTACCATCAATTTATTGCATTTTAAAATTAATTAAAGCCATTAGAAACAATTTCTCTTATATTTACTTAATTAAAAATAAAATTGTTATACTTACATTTATTTGTTTTTCTAAGTCGCAACTGATTCGGTGACTACTTTGATCAGAAAAGCATCATTTTGGATATCACAAATAAAGGGTACACAAACGTTAATGATATTTAGCGAAAATCGCAATAAAGTAACTTTTCATGTTTACTAAAAGTCTGAAACGTGATTCTTGAACAGCGGTAGGTTAGACTATGCCGGTAAATCTGTTTAAACTTATAAGAGGCGCTCGCGCTTTGAATCTTAGCGCCTTGGCCACCCCCACATACACCTACAAGTTGTACGGCGCAGTTACACTATCGAAAAAAAAAGGCGATGAATAAAAATTTACACTTTAGGATTTATTATTTCTCACGACAAAGATGTTTTCAGCAGTTTTATGTACAAATTTTGGATTACATCTGACAGATCTTAAAACTTCAAAGACGGAATATTTTTCGAATTTTGTTATTTTTACGAATGCATAACGAACGTCTTCAGGCTTTGTTCTTCGGTTAAAATCACCTAGAAAAAATAATGTTTGATTATTTGTGTTGCCATCTAAAGTTATTACATTTTGATAGTGTATAAATTGTTTTAAAAAAGAGGGTAAATTACATTTTTGTTCAGGTAATAATAAAACTGAAAGAGAAGGATACTTAATTCCGAAATGCAAAAAAGACCGCAAAATTTATCGAACTCTGAAATTTTGGACTTGGATCTGTATCAATTAGTTACTAAAAAACTGAAAGTTTTGGCAAGTGCAGCAGTGATAATGAAAGATTTAGATTAGATGGAAAACATTGAAAATATATGTGATACATGACCGCTTAATAATTTCATATAAAATACAGTTAAGTGGTAAGCGCCCCAGGTACATTTGGCACAAATTTTGTGCATTAATAAATAAGAAAAGTTGGAATCTATCAAACAAAATAATCAATCGCAACTTAGGTGGATTACTTTTAGTTCGCGATTAACGGAAGTTTAAAATAGCTCTTTTCCAAATTGCTGTCAAATGCTCGACTTTTTCCATGCTTTCTGGACACATAATAATCCAGTAATACGAAAAAACTCCGGCGGCTTTATTTTGTTGTACTGAAAAATCCGCCATATTACAAAGGTGAAAATAAACCAATTTTTGAAAATAACTCGCGAACATACAAAAAAAAGTTTTATACAAAAATTGAAATGCATTAAATTCTCCACAAAACAGACAATACAATATTTTTTCATAAATCCAACCGTTTTCGAGAAAAAGCGCTAGAAAGAAATGCTTCTGGTAACACCATCCAAGCGGTACAGTACAAAACGGTATTCCAAACAGGCCTAATCCTTTTTTTCAAAATAGTATTTTCTGTTATGTCATTATCCAAATGCGACATTGATATTTTGGATTCGTTATCACAAATCCTTTCATTTTCTGTAGTCTATAGGATTAACCCGGAGAGAACACATCGAGCTTTCACAGAGTGTGCACGTGTTTGTTTGATTACTCCTGTGTTGTTAAGATACTATAGCTTAGGCCCCTTCAGTTTGCTGCGGTGGGTCAGTTGTAGTATCTTCGCTCGCGAATTGTGTGTTTACTTGATAATACCTGCGGGTGTTTGACAGTATTTTACTCAATCCCAATTACGCTACCCAGTGCGATGGACCAGCGACGTGGAGTTGTTAATGAGAGCTCGAACTGACATAACCCGAAGCTTTTTAACGCCGCCAAGACTTCGTAACCAGCATCCAACTTCGATGTGAAAGCTGCCGCAAAGAAGTTTGTCGGAGATGGAGTACTCTGACGAGGAGCCGAAAGCGATGGTACCTCCCGTAGTACGCGATACGAAGAGGGAGAAGCGATAAAGACGGCTTCATGGAAGTGAAGACAGCTGAAGTGCTTGTTAATCCGATAAAGACCACGATCACCTTCCAGGTCTTATCAACCGAGGTGCAGCCAACGTAAGGCACAGAAACTGGGTATAATACCACTCTTAGTGCTCCTTGCAAAGGAGAAGTGGCCTGAGGTCGCCGCTATGCTTCGAGCTCGAGGCGTAGCCGTCCTCAGAGCGCAAAATGTGTCTTCCGGCATCAAGATAGAGCCGGCAACCCTCATCGACTACAAGAGCATCAAGCTGTTCCTTCGTTATGGAAACATACCTTTTCATACATTCTGTTTCCGCCAGGATAGAACACAACGGGCTGCCATCAGGGGAATCCCACAACAAATCATGAACGAGGCCATCTTAGAAAACCTCAAGAAACAGGGGTTCCCTGCGCAAGAGTCCCAACAAGATTCCAATGTCGCTAGTCTACACGGAATTGGAAAATACCATTCAAGGGAAAAAGACCTTCCAATTGAAAATAGTGCACCACCTGGAGGTGGGCATTGAAGCGCCACGCAGAAGAAAGAGCGGAAGAACCCAGTGCCACCGATGCTGGCGGTTCGGCCACACCCAGAAACACTGCCAGGCTAATTCCGTATGTGTGAAGTGCGGGAATGATCACTTTAGCGGTGAGTGTGCTAAAAAAATTACAACCTCAGCGACGTGTGCCAACTGCGCTGAGGCCCATACTGCCAGGTACAGGGGGTGTTCCAGGTATCCCAAGCCAGTGAAAGCGCAGAACTTCTCGCGAACGTGCGTGTCCTACGCGGACGCAGCAAGAGCCCCGCCCACCACCCAGACGCGCAGTGTTAGTGAGTGCGCGAAACGCAATATCCAGGAAAGGGGAGGTGCCTCCTTCCTGGCCCTGGATATAGACATCATAAACCAGGTCGTTAGCATCACTGTAACAGCCGCACGAGACGCAACGTCCTTCGCGGAAGGGCTGCAGAAGGTATTCCAGTGCCTGACAGTGAATTTTGAAATCACTGGAATCCAAAACACCCAACAGGAAAGCCGCTTACCGGCAATCAACAACTAAAATCAGGGCCAAAAGAATCAGGACTAAGGTGTTTAAAGATGTAATATCTAGGTACACCATTGACCAAGAGGTTCATCGTTCATCCCAGATTTCTTTGTCTCCAGTGAGGTACATTATTGCGACACCTCCGCCTCTATCGCCTGCAGCCTTATTGTCAGCAGGGTTTGAATTGAAACATGACTGAGCGTAACAATTGCCATAGATCATTATGCATTTGAGTTCACTTTTCCAGCAAGCGCTAGCCGAACCACACACCTCTGTGCAGTTACAGATTCGTTTTAATAGCGGATCAAATGCAAGGGCCAGCAATGTTGTATCGGTTGTTCAATTGCCATCTCCAATTTTCAGCAGAAAGTTTGTGCCGTGACATTCTTGAACTTGGGGTTCCGTTCGAATTGTTGCTGCGGTTGGTGGAAATAAAGCTTGATGTCCGCGTAATTATCTCTTGTTTGAACTTGATGTTCTGCTCGAATTGTTGCTGCTGTTGGTGGAAATAAAGCTTGATGTCCGCGTAATTATATCTTGTAACAAAAATAGCGATGATGATTAATGAAGTTTTCCGCTTTCGGTGCACTGCATAGAGCAAGGACGAAGCGTTCTCCGGTTTTGGAGATAGCTTCGTGTCAGGTATTCCGATGTTTCTCAGGTCCCTACCATTTTGCAGTAGTTTGTAGGTTGTCGTTTTTCCTTTGTTGAATAATGAGGATGTCTAATCGAAAGTGCTAAGTGTACGCTGTTGCATTCGCTTGATCTTGAACTCTATAGACTTTCCCTGTCCCTGGTGTTAAGCAATAAATGGTGTTGTTCGAAAGTGCTAGTGCTGTCAATAGAACAATCAGGTCGGTGTCTTCTTCGACTACGATAACCGATTTATCGTGATGATCAGACAGTGGTGGGATAGCTGTTTTTTTCTTTTTGCAGTTTCTTGGACACCATGCTAATTTAATTGTTTTTTTTCTATCATTAAATAGAAATTGTTCTTGTCCCATAGTGACAGTGGTACTGTCGTTGAAGTTAACATCCAACGATGTGTTCCTAAGAAATCTGTGATGGCTTTCAGCAGCTTTTGTGTGTATAATTGTATTCGAGTAGAGGTGTTTCTTCACATGTCGTCCCAAAGTGATACCATATAGCGCAATGTAGTAGAAACTCGCCATCCACAATGAAAATAGAATTCTGAATATCGAATTTCATTGTTACTAGACGAAAGGTTTGATACAGGGTCGATCTTTTGTGTTGCGCATACCAGCCGCTTCAAAAATGACAGTTTCTCAGGACCTCTTCAGAACTTTCGGCGATAGAAATTCGTTGAAAAAAAAAGCAAATAATCAATTTTAATCCACCTTGTCATTCCGTTTTGATTTCTTGGATTACTCTGCTTCCAGTTTGATAAGAATCATCGTAGTTTATCGCTTTATTTAGTCAGATTTTGTTGGTGTTCCGCAAATAATGAACAAAATCTATTCTTTTTTAAATTTGCCGCCGATGTTTTCAGAAACGGCGTTGTTGACAGAACAACGGGAATAATAAATAAAAAAGAAAGAGAGCTTCCTGTCGGATAAAAGACAGACACGTTTTTTCCTATGTCTGTGTCGATTAGGAATCTAATAATTACAGTAAATGTAATTTTCACGTCGGATAGAGTTCGGCGACATTTAAAAATTGGTACGGATACGTCGCATAGTTAGTGTAAAAAAATCGGTCATCTGTTGGCTCTTTGTTCGAAACGTTCGGTGTCTGTTTAGGGACTCAACATAGTGTAGTATGTTGGAAAACCCCACCTAAGAGATGGAATAACGTGTCTCTGGGGATTAACTTGTTCGTTTCACACCGTAGCTGTTTTATTTGAATGTGTGATGTTCTTCCGCAGACGCAGGAACTCACAAGTCAATCACGATGGACGATTTGGTAATTTGACGAATAAAACTAAGGTACCCTTTTATATTGTTCCCTTGCTTCTTAATTGTCGGCCTGAGAAAGGCGTAAGCGAAATGTCACCGCCGATCGGCGAGAAGTCAATTTAAGCCACAAGTCCCGGCGCCAGCCCTTTTTTTTTGAGGCCAGCTTAAACCCTCCCTTGCGAAGGGAGATCACCATTACATCCCTTCTGAATTAGATCGTGGATGCATACTTGCGTTAACTGTGTCTAAATGTATATAGTATCCCTAGTTTTAGTGTTCAGTAGTTTTGAGTAGTCCTTCCCGTACCTCTTGAATAAGGCGAAATTCAAGGAACGAGGAAGTTATTCTGTAACTTTTTTATAATCTGTTGTTTGTGTGTATGTTAAATAAGCCATTTTTTTATCAATAGATATGGCTTTTCATTTATCTAGACTTTTATTTTGGACATTGATAATACCTTACATTTCAGAGGATATGTACTAATTAAGGTCCGCCTTTAGATTAGGATCAAAGTTAATATTAATATTTGGGGTCTTAACAAAAGGCAACCCGGGGAAAAATTCACAAGAGGCCAGGGAACTGCTTTTATCTATTCCGAGAATAGTTCCATACCTTGAGCGGCCATCTGAAATAGTGGCGCCTCGTTCTTTTCCTATATCTCGACTTCTTTTTAACGCACTGGACGGTACTGGTGTACCTTATCGGGAACCCATCCTTCTCCAAAGAGCTAGCGGCCAAAGTGCCGTTGGTAGGCGTAACGCGTAACGCGCCCGTGACAATCTTCTGTTGACAATACCCCTTCTTTTATGACTGGAAAAGGTTTGTGATATTCGAGCCAGTTGAAAATGCGCATCATCTAGTTTCAACGTCTTGTTCAAAATGATCTAGAGTGCACATGTAGAATGATTGTATCTGTTCGGCAATATTGCATCTATAAAATATACTTGCTAAGTACTCTGTCAGTTATTCCTCTTCTTTATGTAAGACCTCCGGTTGTTTTCATGAAACGCATCAGTGCCTGCTATATCGTCATATTCGATCGTAAAATAGTCTTTTTCGGAGAGTTTTTGGTACTATTCATTATACATGTCTGTTTTCAGTTTCAAAATACCATGCAAAATAGTTGACTCGATTTAGCATGGAAGAAAGGGAACTCTCCTTGGAGGTATTCCAAGCGCAACTCCAAGTTTCCCATTCTTTCAGCTTCAACGAAATTCCTCATCTGCGTCACCTTGCGGAAGTATTGCATCCACAGCTTTGAATTTCAATCTATCCGCTGTCTGCTTTAAAATGCTATCTTCCTGTATCGATTCCAATGATCGAGGCAGTTTCGAACATATCGTGTGTTATTAGTGTTAACGTCGATGTCTCGGAAGATCCGTTTGGCCTATGCCGCGTAAGCTAAAATATATCATCTCAGAGCTCTTCATTGAGAATTTTGTCTACGGAGGTTGGTGTAATCTTTTTAAGCCGCTACCGCTCCATCAAAAGATGAAAACCGCTAAATCATAGCACTATATTTGAGAGTTCAGAATTTTGATCGCACGCAGCAACTGTTTCTCAGGTCTCAAGTACAAAGAACGCACGATTTTTGTTGCAATGCTTCACTTTTTGAGATCTACATACACGGCAGTATGGATCATATTATAACGATTCGGTGGAAAGTTTACAAAAGTAAATATATGACTTGAAATTGTTCAAAACTGATTCTTGTTGTAATTGCATGCATGAAGCCATTCCATCCTGGCAGAGTCGATATAGCTTACGATTTTCCGCCCGTACAGAGTTAGTGAGCTTTCGATGGTACAGTGAGTTCCAAATGAGAACTAATTTCTTGTAGATCGTTAATTTCTATTGCCTTCACATCAGTTTTAGTTTGATTCTTCCTATTCTTGCTTTCTGCTGCAGATGGCATTGCTGTCCATCTTGCAATTGGACCAGAAGCAACAATACCATTCGATGGCGTGATGTATTAAATACCTTCCAGCTGTGGAATGAATTCAAACTATCAATGGTATTCACGTTGAAGTCGTCATTATCAAAAAAAAAGTGCATAAGCGATTCCGGAAAAACGGTCGAAGTCAGATGTAATATTGTAAATACTTCATAAAGAAGCATTTCGTGATAAGATGCGTAAAATCCACATCTCGACAAAATATCTAGCATACTTTCTAATGCAAATATTCTGGTAAATATTGTGGAAAGGCCCATTTGTTAAGGTTCCTGTTATTATAGTATGGGCTAGTTTTGTGCACTTCTCGCTTATAATAGATCAGGCCTTGAGCATTTTGTTATCATAATAATATTGCCTAAAAATAAGTTTAAGGACTCACGAATGGCATCGGTAATATTTTACAAAAATTAGTACCGTCAGGATATCCACATGTATTATATTTCAATCTTATCTTCCATATGATTTCAATAGCTGTTAATAACCACAACAACTCATTCTTCGTGCTCATCCTTCGCTACATTCTCGTACCATGCTTCGCAGTTCGAAAATAGATGAATTCTTTTCGATAGTACTATACGAGCAATTCGAGTAATACCATCACTGCACCTTTCAATCAACCGCCCTTTTACTATTGTCCCGTTTGGTTTGTGCCCATCTTCATCCAGTAGATTCAATAATTCCATGATATACGAAAATATTTTCGACATTGCCGAAAGAATTTGCTCAACAGACGGACGAGCTGCAATGTTATTTGTAGACACAGTTAGGTGGAAATTGTTATAAGGTATGGACACGGAACCAAAAAACATACGTCATCATTATTAAGGACGTAATAAATATTGGAAACGTTAGCTATATTTACACTAATTCAATCAATATCAGATTCAGATTGATGGAAAGCCTACAAATTACGCATTCAACAGCAAAACAACAAGTCAGTAGTTCTGAAAGGCACTGTTATAACACTAGTAGAAATTAAAATTAGGGCACATAAAGAAATTACACAAATAACCTTCAAAAAGTAAGTAATAATCAATCGCGAGTGAGATATACACGAGATAATTACGAAATGATGTGACTACCTTTAAAAATTAAATATGAATGACAATTATTATAAAAAATAAATAGGCGTTCAAGTGAAATTTAGTGATTTTAGTTTGTTTGGTGACTGAAGTTTCGGGATGCGGGGATTCCCTTGGCCCTCTTCGGCTACATATATTATATAGATATTTCGCCATGCCTACTGGAATTGTGCCGAATCTGGAGGAGTTACACCGGCAGTAGGGATTTTTAACGTGCCAAACATCACATTGCCACGGGACCTACGATTTTACTACCTTATCCAAATTTTTTCCCCGCTGAAAAATTTACCGACCTCAACCTGGTTTGAACCCGCATCCCTTAGGTGGAGAGGCAAACACTAGACCAGTTGGGGCCGGCAAGAAAAATTTAGTGATAGTCTTATTATAAATAAAAGCCTTTTGTCGTTATCATTGTAATTTAGGAAAGATAATGTCAAAATTAAGTCGTAATATTGAATTTTATTAGAACTGCGGAGTTCTTTGTTAACGTAGCGGAAATATAGTGAATATGTCCCTGCTATTTTGTACGCTTTCTGTTTTCCTTCGAACATTTGTCTTATCCACAGAAGAAATTGTTCAAAAAATCGAGTTCACACTGCGTTGATCTGCAATTTTCCTTTTTGGGACTATATGTTGAAAATTTTTACAAATTTTCGCGTGAAAATCAATCACGGTTACGGTTCACCTTTGCCTAGAAAAGCCAGGACTTTAGGTTATTGGATCGAATTTGCTATGAAATTTAATTGAAAAGAAAACATAAAACCTACTTTGGTTGCTTACAAATATCATATTACATTTACTATTCATGAATTTTATCGAGCGCAAGGTGCGCCAGCTGTTTTAATAAAAAATAATAGAACGTATGTCAGGTTTTGTTGGCGTTCCACGCCTGAAAAACAATTTCTTTTTTAAATTTGCCGCCGTGCGTTCCCTAGTAACGGTGTCATTGGCTAAATGATGAATAACAAAAAAGATAACAACAAGCAAATAATTCAGTAAGTAGAGAGGTTTGTTTTTGGTGGTTCTCGGTCGGATGAAACGCGAGAGACGAGTTTTCATATCCACTCCGTGAGAACTGTAAAACAATTATAGTTTGTCGGTAGGATAAAGGACGTGAGACGAGTTTTTTATTCCCCGTAACGTTTGGAAAATTGCGTAAGAAAAATTATGTTGACGGTTCTATATGATTTCCACTATGATGGATGTCGAACGGTAAAATTAGCGATAACGCGTCGTGAGACCCACGCGTTTTGACAGCTAAAAATACGCGCAAGTCGTGTGAGTGATTCCTTTTTCTTTTGAAGTGTCCAGGTGGTATTAAAGGTTTCCGCCGTGTAGGGTCGGATCACCTGGCCGGAGAGATTGGTTAGCGACTCTTTGAGAATTTACCTGCTTTATCCACTCCGGTTGTAGCTTCTTTGGGCCCGCGAGGTCCTCTCGGTGGTGCAGGAATCACAACTGACGATACTAGTGGTTGGAAATCAAACAACCCAGTGAAGTGACAACTCAAACTAAGGTACCCTTTTTACCGCATTGTTCTTCTGCTGCATTATTGTTTGCCTACAAATGGCGTTATTGTAATGTCAACGTATATCGGCGAGAATCCAAATTAATTTGTAGTTCCGACTGCCAACTATTGTAGACGGCAGCTTAAACTTCCCGTTGCGAGGGACACCGTTGGATGCATACTTCCTGTCCAGCTTACGGGCGCATATCTGCTTTGACAGTAATTAATACATTTAAACATTAATTGTAGTTATAGTAAATTGATTAGTTTTCGCCGTTCCTCTTGAATTAGGCCAAATTCAAGAGTCGAGGAAATTTATCTGTAAACCTTTATATCCTGCTGTTTTGTATATGTTATATAAACCATTTTCTTTCATTTTAAACCTAGAATAGGTTAACAGTGATTACCTTGTATTTCAGGAGATATGTGTTAGATCTTGTACGCCCTTTTTTAACAACGATCTTAGTTTATAGTATTATTCAAGTTCCTGATAAGCGGCAACCCCGGGACAACCCAACTATAGGCGACGGAACTGTTTTCACTGTTCCGAGGAACAGTTCCATTCACAGAACGGCCTACCAGGAGCAGTGTCGTTCCTTGTATATATCAAATTTTTGTACGTTGTTTTAGCGCATCCCTTAGGGCGCGAATGTGCTAGTGCAATTCATCTGGAATCCCTCCTCCTATGAAGAGCTACGGGGTCTTCAGCATCGTTGCAGAGCGTAACGCTAAACGCTCCTGTGACACGTATTCTTTTAAATAACCTAAATTTGCTTTGTGTTAAAACTATCACTTATTCATTATAAATTATTGGTAGATTAATTATTATAAGAATTACTTAAATTTCGAAAATTGACATAAGTTTAAGTAGCTATGTATATATAAAGTTAAAGCTTGCTTAATTCATATTAATTGGCATGAAAAGGTACTTATGACTGCACGCGAATTACGCCAAATTTGGATGAAATTTATTTACTGTTTAGATTTGGAACTATTTTCACAAAAGTTAGAGCGGCTTAAAACAACGTGGAATACTTTTAATAATGAAGGTTATTTAAAAAATATTTTTATATTCAATAATACCAATAGAAAGTTGATAAACGTCGTAAATTTGCACAATTAACAGACCATTAGAGGTTTAAGGAAGCAAATAAAACTTTTTATTTTAAACAGCATCACTACATTTGCGGGAATTTATAATAATCAGCTGAGAACATTCATTAATGGTGCACTGAAATCGTATACGTCATACTGTCGCTAAAGATGTACATTCAACTAACCATGTAATGAATGTTGAACACAGCAAATTAAGTTAAAAGCAGGTAAGGGCTGAAAACTTTAATTGAAAATATTGCGAAAACTATGCAATTGACACATAGTTTATAAGCGTTTTTTGTCGCGTATATTAAAATGTATTTTCTGTTACATTAATGCTTCTTATATCCCAAACACCGTGTAGAAAGTATTATAAAGCTTGTTTGTGCTTCCTACTGACGCTGTCGTAGTTAACAGTTTTAAACGGGGTTTTTCTACCCTCTTTAATGCGCCTACTCCTTTTCTCAATTCGAATGTTCATTGCCTTTCCTTCCGTCGATTATACAATAACTTTTCAACAAGAGTGCACGGTTACCTGACTCATTTTCACGCTAGTAACCGTTTATAATACATTTAACCTGATTTTTGTCTCAAAAACGATCTCAGCTACGAAAAAATATTATATCACCTTTTTTGTAGAGCATTTAATTTTCTTTAACATTGATATAAAACTTTCGTCGCATGTACAACTGTTTATGAGTTACCTTTAAAAATCGGTTTTTTTCAGCTTTGAGATATGGTAGCTTTTCCGTACAACGTATTGCTGGGAACTTTTGTGTCGCTATTCCTTAATCCAAAATAAAACTCTCCTCAAAAGTTCAGCCTATCTAGAATGTTTTCCCAGATTTGCCAATTTTAGAGCTACGACTAGACTAGCATAGGAATTTCCAAACTATACGTTAACAAAAACTGCAATAAATTAGTATCGTGAATGAGAAGGGGAGGGCAATGGCAGATGGAGTAGGATACAGAAAATTAGGTGTGATTAAATTTATCATTTTGTTGCAAGGGGAGATGAAGTCTGAGTTTCAACCACTCTTCGCGTAAAAATAACATGTCGAAGACACCACTTTTGGCTAGAAAAGCCAAAACTTTAGGTTTTTGGATTGGATCTGCTGAACCCCAATGACAATGCTCTGTATCAACATTGAGTAGTACGATTTTGTAGTCAATAGGCTTTACATAATTCTTCATCCGGACACCTGGCGGAGAAAATGTTATAACTAACGGTTT
Organism: Phrixothrix hirtus; assembly: GCA_024586415.1. NCBI lineage: Eukaryota > Metazoa > Arthropoda > Insecta > Coleoptera > Phengodidae > Phrixothrix > Phrixothrix hirtus. The sequence continues at coordinate 14,315 of JAHWXV010100371.1, forward strand.
AGTTTTGTAAATAAATATTTACTTTTAAAAAATGTTCCAAATTTTCAATTGAGACCACTCAAATTGAAATTATTTATCACGCATATTTGAAACATAATTTATAATAGCACAAAAAATACTTTGGGGAAATAAATTAAACGAGTGCAAAGTAAACAGATGCATTCTATGCCATTTTGCCAGTAACTGAGGGTTGAGATTGTCAGGTTCTGTTGGCGTTCCACGCCAATATTTAAATTTACTGCCGTACATTTACAGAAAAGGCGTGTTGTTAAGACGACGAAAATAAATAGATTTTGGACGGATCAAACAGGAGAAACAAGTTTTTCTACTCTCCGTGGCGATTAAAAAATATTTAATAAAATAAAGTGACAGTTATAGGCGATTTTCACTCTTGTGGATTACGACGGTGTATAATTTGTATTAGCTCATCGCGAGACCACCGCGAAGTGGCTGTAAAACACGCATAGGTCGCACGTGATAGAATCGATCGTGTAAGTGATTTTATTTCTTCTGAAGTGTCCGGGGTAAGTGTAAGGTTCCCACAGGAGTAAATGTGGCGGAATACAAGGCCTGAGAAATCGAATAGTGGCTTTCTGGAGAATTACCTGCTTTTTTCCACCCCGTTCGCAGCTTCATTGGACGTGTGAATCCCTTTCAGAGTGCAGGAACATTAAGAGTCACGACTGCTGATTTTGGTGTTGTAGGCAAGCAGGAAACCCTGTGACGCGTCGACCAAGACCAAGGTACTTATTATTAAATTTTTTTCTGCTTCCACATTATTTGCCTGTAAGGAGGTATGTGAAATGTGAATGTGTATCGGCGAGAATTCGGTGTAATTTTAAGTCCCGGCTGCCGAATATAGTAGAATCCAGCTTAAACCATTCCCGTTTTGAGGGGAGCCTATCAATACATAATTCCTGTCTAAACCATGGACGCATACCTGTATTTTGCTGTGACTAGTATATTTAGACAATAATTTTATTTTATAGTAGATTGATTAGTCTTTCTCGTACCTCTTGAATTAGGCCGCATTTAAGAGCCGTAGAAGTTTACTTGTAATACTGTGTGTGTTGCTGTTGTTTTTGTGCATGCTGGATAAGCCATTTATTTAGACACAGATAAATAGTTATTCCCCAATTAGACTTTCATTTTAACCTTAGAATAAGTTAACTGTGATGATTTTGTATTTCAGGGATATGTGTTAGTCGAGATAACCCCCCCCCCCC
>JAHWXV010100403.1:0-11274 GCA_024586415.1 Phrixothrix hirtus
CTATTTATATATCGCGTATATAATTGCAGTAGTTTATTAATTTTTGTGGTGTTAAAGTGAAGCGAATTATAATAATTATGGGCAGAAAAGGTACAGAAACAAGCATACAAGAACGAGTGCTAATTCAAAAATGGCGAAAAGAAGGAAAATCATACAAAAACATTAGCAAATTATTAGGACGAAGTAAATCTACCATTCAATCTGTACGATAAACGTGCTAGAGGCTTCAGATATTATTTAGGTTTTTTTAAAGTTAATAAGTTAATAAAAACGGAAATGGCTGTAGGTTTCTGCACTGATTCAAACTTGATTTATTTATAGTGATAGGTGCACACAAAGTGAATAATTAATAGGGTAATATAAATTTACAGGTGAACAGCGTCTTTGGACAATTATTTCTTCTAAACAGGGAGAAGAAAGGATGGATAGCATCGACAGGATTTTTGGAAATTGGCAAGGTGTAATAATTGTTTGAATACGAGAAATATACACGTTAATTAAAATTATTCACTCTTATGTGCAGTTGAAAATATTGGAGTGGCGCTTAGGCCTGACGAACAATATTTTTTTGAATTAAATTAAAAATTAATAACGATTTAACTAACGGGGTTTGTACTAAATAATATTTCGTGTTACCTTAAGTCAAAAAACGGCGACCGACTCTCGCCTCGCGGCAAGTGCTCAAAACGAGATTAATCGAATGTCTCCGATATAAATTATGATGTGCCCTAAAGGACGTCATACACGCATACGCCCAAAAGGAACAAAATAAAAATAAAGACGATAAGGCGGGAACAATATTATTTATGTAACTTTATTCATACATTTGGCGTACATTACCTTACTTTACTAATCTGGTATATTATGTGTGTCAATCAATAAGTTTTATTAAGTATTGACGAACTTGTGAACAGAAGCATTGTTTCATGTTGTGATAAGATTAATTAATCATATGGCAGAACTATCACGCTATGACAGCGTCATTAACTAACTTTTTAGGTGCACTTAAAAACCTGAATCATTTAAACTTTGAACTGAATATTCGAGTATCTGTCGATGTACTCGTAATTTTCACTACTGTAAAATTTAGTAAAGACAGTTGCATTGTCTTCGATGGTCCGTCTATTCAATGTTGCAGCTGCCACGAATTGTTTATAATAATTGGCCCAAGGTGTCTTCTAGTCATCATGGGTGGTTTAACGTGTATTCTAGCACTTAGCATGCCGTTTTCAACAACGGGCAAGAGATCAACCTGCTGTATATTTACATCTGTTGATTGTTCATGAAGGATGGGGAGTGCTTTCTTCTTAGGCATAACCTCTTTATTCACGGTGAGTAGAATAAAGTTTTCATGCAGTTCATCACGCTTCATGGTTATTTTCTCGTATTTTGTTCTTATTTCATCGGCTTTTTCGATTGTTGGTGAACACTAATTTAAATATAAATTAACGCACTTCCACAAATTAAGATTTAAGAATTTAATGAATATTAATTCCAAAATCCTAAAAATATTGTAGGTAAAATAAAATTTATTGTTAATAAATTAAATTTTAAGAAAACCTTTAAGGAAGCAAAGCTAGAGACGCCAAAAGTCTATGGTTTATAACAATTTCGTGACCAAAAAATATTCAAAGGAAATAGGTAATAGAAGTTTGCTTCCTTCCATGGTTATTTATAGTACATAATTTAGTTTTTAAAATAATAAATCTGCCGAATTTTACTAACATCACTTACCAGTGCGTGATAGTTTCGAAACGTGAAAAACGAATGTTACTAATATTATTAGCTAACACTTAAAAGAACAAAAACCAATTACAAACAAAAGAGTGAGGAACGAAATATAAAAGTGACTAACACTCCTAGAAGAGTGCCTTTTTATCTTTTGCTTCAGACTTGTTACAGTGCAAGTAGTAAAATTAATTGTGCATTTGACCCGAGCTTCAAGACACTGAAATTTCGTTAATTAAATGGTAAAAGTTACCGCATCCCAGTATTAGAGACAACTCTTCTCAACTAACATATGAGGGACAAGATCCGCCATTCAGACTGTAACAATTGATTATATTGTTATACTCAACTTCATAAAGAAGAAAGGAAGACAGTTTTCTTTCGACAATCGACCCAGATTAATATCAAGGTTGATTATTATGGACCAAATAATAAAAATCAAAACAAATTAATAAATAATACTTCAGTTCATTTATTGAAAGTGAACTCACATAGACATTCACAGTAAATTCGGTAGATGCTAATCCTAATTATAACTTTAAGTACATTTAGTTGTTGTCTATTGAAACAGGTTGTAAATTTTATCTACAACATTTTAAAAATCATTTTATTATTTTATAAATATGTATTTTAGTCATTCTGATGCTTAAATTTTATTTTTAATTGAATTTTACATTTAACATTTTTTATCTTAAATATTTTTTTTGAATATTCTTATGTGTGACAGTAAACTCTTATTCTTAACATCTGTGTGTATTTGTATTTATTTACATTAGACTGAGATATTTAACCCTAATAGGTAGGAATCCTTGGAGTGCAGTTACCTCAAAATTATTATCTGTACAAAGGTACACACATTCATTTGATAAAATTAAAAATTTGTTGTTTCGTTGTGTAATTATTTATCGAATAAACCGATCGACTGATTTATAAATACCTAAACTCAAAATTAATTAGATGAGCAACGGAAACAATATCTTCTATTTCTTTAGTTACTTTATTTATTAGCCCTTGTTGTAATTTAATTTAATTCAATTTGAATTCCTCTTTTAAAGCAATTTGACTTGATTTAATTTCATTCTGTAGTTTACTTTAATTTGCATTAATTGCTCATTTCATTCTGTTTTAGTTTCCTCTTGTAATTTATTTTTGTTTGCATTTATGGATACCATTACCTCTTTTAATTTGTTTGTAATTTCTTCTTGTAGTTTCTTTTGATTTAATTTAAATTCTTCATTCAAAGTATTTTGGCCTGATTTAATTCCATCTTCTCATTTACTTGATTGGATTTAATTTCTTCTTGAAATTTATTTTGATTGGATTCCATATTTTCTTAATTGGAACTCATTTTATTCTGCATCTTTTGTCTATCAACGAATCCATATGTTTATAAACATTTCTCATCATTGGCATGTATAAAACAATTAACAGTAGATTTTAATTTATTGGTAGTTTCTGAATTCACCATTTCAATAACAAACCTGACCCCTGATACCTGACACCAATGTAACGAAACTAGTTAGTTGTTTAAAAGCCTATTTATATTCGCTAAAGTAAAATAATTTATTTATACGCATTCAACTTAAATATTTATTTTACAGTCATTAATATTTCTATTTATTTATAACAGCTTTTAACAGGACAAGGTTCTTTGCAAAACTAAAATTGTTTATATAGAAAAGAGAAATTCCAGAACATTAAGGACAAGTAAAGAATAAAATTAGTCATAATGCTGATGAATAGATTCCAATGCCATGCATTTATTTAGGTATCAATTGTAGTAATGAGTCATCGGTGATTATATTATTTATTTTAGTTATATGGAATGTTTTGGAATCCTTAACAACATTTTTATTATTTCTAATTTTGTTACAATATCAAAATGCATAAACTCAAATTCCTAATTGTTATAAAGTTCCTTACAAAATAAGGGAAAACTTCAAAATTGATTTTTGAAGTTATAGTGGCTGTATATGAAGATGATTGCCCATCGAAGTCAACTATTTTTAAATGATTAAAACTATTTAAACGCGGCCAACGATCATCACCGTCCAGGTCATCCCACTGAAGTGATCACTGCAAATGCCGTTAAAACAACTATATGTTTGATAATTGAGGATACCAGATTGAAGAACAAAACTGTTAAGAGCTTCAGAAACCAAGCTTTTGATTACCTTTGCATGACAAAAGTTAGTGCTAGATGCAACCTGCGAATTCTTTCGCCGTTTCAAATAAGCATACAGAACAATTTACATGAACATTTAACCATGAAAAAAATTTGTTCGCGTTGAATTCCGTGTAATTTACAATTGCTCAAAAATAGGCTCGTGCCAGTTGGTACAAAAAAATGCTCCAAAGTTATAATCGTGGTGCGTAAAAGCCGTGCATAACATCTACGTAGGTGACTAATCTTGGATTTATGCATATGAGCCCGAAAGTAAACAGCAGTCGACTGTATGGGTCTTCCAAGATGAGCCAAGAATTACTTCAAAGCAAATGGTTGCCTGTTTTGTTTGTGATAAATTGTCATGTGGCTACAACGTCACTAGAGGATCGTAGAATTATCAATTATGAATTGTATACAACCATTTTTTGCCAGCAGTGTTTGGTGAAATAAGGAAAAAGTCCGCCGTAAAGTCCTGATTTGGCAATCAATGACTTCTTTTTGTTCGCATACGCGAGGAATAAACTACATGGTCAATGCTTTTCGACGCCAGAAGAAGCGGTTGATGCATTCAAAATACATGTTTGGAGATACCTCAATTGGAATGGAAAAAGTACTATGAAAATTGATTCAAACGTATGCAAAATTGTATCGCTACCGCGGAGAGTATTTTGAAAAACAATAATTATTTATTATTCCGAATTCATAAATACCAACCCTTGTACTAAGCTTTACGTGAAAATGTAACTAGAACCTCCACAATAAAATGCATTTTAATTTTTCAAAGAGTTAGTACTAAATTACCAACATACGTCTCATTACAATAGTAAACATTTATAAAATACGGACATTGAACCAAACGACATGTCATCATTATTAAGGATGTAATAAAAATTGGAAACGTTCACTATGTTTACATCAATTCTATCAGTTTCGGTAATTTATGTTGTTATGCAAGCACAAATAGCGCACGCAACAACAAAACAACTCAATAATTCTAAAAAGAACTGATAGCACTAACAGGAATTAAAGTTAAAGCACATACAAAAAGCAAACAAATAATCCTCAAAAAGTAAGCAATAATCAATCGCGAGTGACATAGTCGAAATAATTATGAAATGATCAATGTGACTAATTTTAAAAAATAAAATGTGAATTAATATTACAATGACAACTACTGTAAAAGCAAATAAGCGTTCAAGTAGAATTTAGTGATAGTTTTATTATAAATAATAATGTTAAATTAAATAACTTTTATTAGGTTTGTATCGGATATCGCTAACTCTTCATTTCAAGATTAGCGCCTTCGGCTCGTGATATCATCACGTGTTCATTTTCATGTTATTAATAGGTAACCAAGCTTTCAACAAAAACCAAATGAATATTTACAAATCATAAAACGGGATTATTATCATTTATGTGTTTTGAGAAATAGTATTTGTTAATTAAACAATGGCGATAACAACTAGTTTTAATGATTATTATTTGTAATTAATTACTAATAAAACAGAAATAATTTATATACCAAAATCTAAATATGAACGCTACTAAAATAAAAACTAATTTATTAGTAACGAATAAGCTTCTGCCAGAAACCAAAAATCTAAAACGTTGTCAAAGACTTTAAATTAACGCACTAACTGCAGTACATACAAGGAATGTCTGACTCAATAAACTCAAACGAACGCAACGTTTCGAAGAATTTATCCATCTTCGTTATCAATCACAATAAAGTGGTTAAATCAATTTGACAATTCCTTTGACAACGTTTTAGATTTTGTTCTTTTGCAAACGCTTATTCTTTACTAATTAATAATGATTTTTTATTTTAGCATCCGTTAACTCAATATTTAAATTTTTGTATCTATTTAATGCTTCAAACAAGGGACTGCAGAATACACTTAAAAATAATTTAGTTCTATTTTGGAATTTTTGAAAAATTAACAACTGTTTTCCCCCTAATTTAATTAATAACAATATTTTAAGTTGAAAAAATTAACCTTTATAAATTGTTTATTGCGTAGACCAATGAGATAAAATACATCATTAATATAATTTTAAAAAATTAGATGTGACGTAAATTTATTAATAATTGATAATACGTATATTAAAATTATTATTATTAATAAATTTTCATCATAACTAGTTTTTTAAAATTATATTAATGACCTATTTTACTTCATTTGCACACGCAATAAACATTATACAACTACAAATAGTATTTTAAAATATGTTTTTCCTTATATTTTGTTTCTTTTTACAGGATGAGTGGAGTTGTAAAATAATAATAAAACTATAAACTAAAATGTATAATTTTGAAAATTTAGGTAAATATTTAGAGATAGCAACCCTAGTTTATGCAAAGCAATTCTAATTTCTGTAGCAAATGGTGAAATGCCGGTCCCACATCAAAGGATTTAAATGTTTCAAGGGGGTTATTTAGTTCAAGCTGTCGTTGTCCATTTTATTATCGAGGGTTGCTTTGTCGCAATTTCAGGTAATTTCGCACAACTTTCTAAAATTATAAAAATGTATTACTTTGTGAAGTATTGCAGATAAAATAATATTGCATCCATCCTACGATAAGTTTATCATTAATTTTCAGTTGAGAGGCTCTTTTATATTTCAAGCTTTACATAAAATATATCATTAACAACATTCATATAGATGAATATTCCATTATGTCTTATTGAAAAGGAAAGCTGGTAAAAGCACAGTAGGTAATACTTACAGATGATCACCTACTGTTAAAGAAGGGTTATAGATGAACAAAGTGAGAAATTCGAAAGGGAGAGCAAAAAAGTTAAATATAACCAGTAGCTAAAGCATTTCTTTCAAAGAGAAGTCATAAATGTTCTGACCAAAGAATTATTTAACCCATTGTTAAGTATTTTTTCGCTACTAACCTGCACAAGACTTACTTATTATGGGGTTTACGTCTAGATTTATGTATTAGCTAGTAAGAAATTCTGATTCTTATAAAAAGAGATAGTAAAGGCTAAACTTTAAGCTAACATCAAGGGTGAAATCTTAAAGTATTTTGGAATGACCAGTTTTTACGTAAACTATTGAAAGAATCGTTACAGAATATATTTACAGTAAGTTTTTAAAAAATTATTAGTAGATAATGGTAAGGGTTAGTGAAAACATATATTGGAACAGTTGATTGATGACCATCGGTGCTTTCTGCTATTGTGCACTGTCCATTTAAAATTTCTAAAACTGTTAAAAGAGATAATTTAAAGTTTCTGTTAAGGTATGTATGTGTAATTCAGAAAAACGCTTAATATAATTATATACGCTTTCTAATAATAATATATGTAAAATAACATAATCTATTCTAATGTTAAATTGTTATTTGAAAACTTTAAATTTAACTTTAGCAAATCGTTTTAGTATCTTAAAATGTGGAACCACTTTTATATTAATTTGCAATTCCATTTATGTATGAATATAAAAATTTTAAAATTTTGTAGGTATAGATAGTTGTTCAATATATGCGTCATTTACATTGAATTCATTTTTAAACGACTACCATTGTAGATTACTTTTTGAAATTGGCTAAATTTTATACACTAGTGTTGAAACGATCAAAACTGCAGTATTTATTTATTTAAAACACAAATTTAGGAAAAGAGAGCGACCCTACAAACTTGGTGGCCCGTAATCATAAATGAGAAGAAAACGGATAATCAAAAATCCCTATCAAAGAATTAAGTATTCTTAAGAGGCATCTTATTTATCTAAAGATGTAAATGATTACTTAATTTTTTCCATGAATACCTTAGAAATATTAATTTTGCTCTAGTAATATTGCTATAAACTTTTTTCGTTTTGTATCATAAGTAATCAACATACACATACATATACAGTAATTGAGATTGTCTTCAAATATTCTAATTTACGAAATTTTATATGATCTTATGGAATTTCTTACAAGAAAAGAAATTTAGGTATGCCAAAACCAAATTCTCAAGTCTTCAATTCCATTAGACACGTATAAAAAAAAATCTGGTGTGATAGCACACGACTTTCTCTTACTTATATAGATGTATATACATACAAATATACAAATGCCGACAAATGATTAAAATATTACTTGTTTATTTTGGAAACTATTAAGGTAGAAACCCACATAACCGGGACGTTTCCGGACCGGAGCAGTGCCGTTACTCGATGGAAAAATTTCACCATTGAATTAAATGGAATCGAGACACGTGTCTTCAGCCCATTTAACTGAATAGTGCAATTTTTGCACCGAGAACGGCAGTGCTCCGGTCCGGGCATGTCCCGGTTATGTGTGTTTCTACCTTTATTGTAAACGTCTCCTATCCAAGTTACTGGACACGCAAAACACTGCTTATCTCCAGAGATTTTCTCTGATAACTGGCGTCAACGCATTTTTTCAGGAAAACAAGTTCACGTAAACGGTCGTCAAAGACATAAGAACTGTAGCAAGTTTCAAAACAATTGTTAAAGACGTTTTTGAGAAAATTAAAAAAAAATAAAAATCACAAGAATAAAATGGTATTTCCGGTCATTCTTGACGTCTCATGTGCAGAAGATAGAAAATCTAAATATAAAATTTTATTTTTATATGGTGTTTAATTTTCGAGTATTGTTGTTCGCCATTAATCTAGTTACTCGATTTTCGAAAATATATTACAGAAATCGCTTAGTTAATATAAAACGAAATTAAGTAACCAAGAAGTATTCTAAGTTTAAAAAAATCTTTAGAGCCGAGTTCAAGAAAACTGTGAAAATTAAGAATTCGAAAAATATCTAAAAATGACAGAAATAAAATGGTACTTTCCATTATTCGATTCTAACCAAATTTTTGATTTTGCAGACAAAGGCGGTTATGACGACAAATGTAAATTTACATTTAGATAAGACCTTTAGTTTTATAGTTATTTGATGCCGAGTTACGGCGAAAGTACCTCCGTTAGTCGATTTACGAAAAAATTTCTGAATAGTCGCCCAGGGGGCCTTAAATGACTAAGAAATACAATAAATTAAAAAAACAGTCGTTACAGCCGATTATGAGAGAATCTCAAAAAACGAAAAATTCGGAAAATATTTAAAAATCGCAGAAATAAAGTGGTACTTCCGGTTATCCAATTTTAACCAAATTCTTGATTTGGCACACTAAGGTGTGTTTTTAGTTTCATAGTTAATGTATTCAGACTTAACGGTGAAACTACTAGCGGTTATTTGAGATACGGAAAATTTTCTGAGAGACCGCCTGAATTATATGAAATAGCAATGATGTCTAAGAAACATAGTAAATTTAAAAGAGATCATTGAATGAATTTCGAAAAATCTCAAAAAACCAAAACATGGATAAAGTGGCACTTCCGATTATTCGATTTCAGTTAAATTGTTGCAGTCGCGTACGACGATGCATACAAACTCAAACTTAAAATTTTCTTTTTCTAGAACTTCTGGTTTTCGCGTTATCGTGTTCACAGGCCCATACTCGCACGCACGCACGCACACCAGCTGGCGCGCAGGCACTCACGCTCGCAAGTATGCACGCACGCACGGAGTGACGGACGCATGCACGCACGCATCACACACACATGCGCGCGCATGTTTAGTAAATTAAATTTCGATATACAAAAATTACAGTATAATACAAGTAAAGAATAAAATGACATTTCGGCCACCTAGGATGCTTTCTTAAGTGAACATGGCCTTTTAAATATTATTAATCAATTTAAATAAATTAACTTAGTATTTAAGATTTTAAATTTTTTTCATTTTAGTTTATGTTATAGATCGAATTTTTGTATGCTTCCTTTGTAATTAATACAGGTTAGTTGTGAAGGTATATTGCTTATTCCTGGGCAAAAGTCCATGCTCTGAGGTCTTGTCAAAAAGCTGTTTCACTGTAATATGGTTCTTGAGTTTTTTAATCGGTGCCTACCATTGATTGCTTCTAGCGATCACGGTGCGCTTTCTTGACGATTGCTGTGGAAACCGAATAGGATTTTTAAATTAGTTTCAATTTATCGAACATTCCCCGAACCTTTCACACTTTATAACTTTCGCGCCTATACTTTTTTGAATAAGTGACTTGGGGAATAGCGAAGTCCACGAGAGAGTTTTATTTTTCTCTTCTTCAGGTGGACACTTAAGCTAGGCTTACGTCTTATGTTACATGGGGAGGTTACGTCAAATGATTTCCTCGATAGTGCTATGCGCTGTAGTTTTTAATTCGCTCTGTCATTCGATTTTTCTAGAAACTTTATTCGTATACCTTGCAATTGATGTTTACTTGACAATTATTTGAACATTTACTAAATCTAATGCGTTGAATCAAATTATTTTTTGACGACGATTTGACAACTTCAGTATCTCTATGACCCAAAACTTTATGCTAATAGTGAATGCAACCGCTAACTTAATTTTTAATTAAATAAACTTTATGTGATTCCCAAGCAGCATTTTTAGATATTGATACGTATTAACAACTTCTAAATTGACTTCAAGGTGTTTGATTACTATCCATTTCAACCATCCTAAAACATTTCTATACCGTATATGTCACTAAAATGGGGATTAGTATTTACGAATATAATACTTGTTTATCACCGTTGAAATTACGTTTCCATTACTGTTCAGTCGCTGAAACTTGTAATTATTTTTTCCTCTTCTAATAATGTTGTTTCTATCTTATTTAAGTAACTTTGTAAAGCATATTATATTGCTATGTTTTCTATAGAACTTTATCATGACATTACAAGGAATATAGTAAACAGTAAATACTGATGAATACTTCTATAGTAATCGGGAAAGTATAATACGTGTATAACATGTACAATGCTCCTAAAATAAAAACGAATGCCTGTTTGTTGATAAACGTGATTATGATACCTTCATAAAATATGAATATCTATAAAAGTAAATATTACAAAAATTATATAAAAAAACCATTATATTTGAAGTGAAAATATACAACATATTTTCACGTAAGTTGTAGATATAATGTATTTGGAGTAAAAATAAATAAATTATTCACAAAATAATTTAAACAAAATCACGTTATTCATTGACTAGTATTATTAATTTCGATAAAATATGGCGATGTTCACATGAATACTTTGACGTTAAATTCTTTGGTTATTTTAGCTTTATTGGAACTTCTATTTCAACTAGTAAGGTACTGAATTTGTAGTCGTGAAGAAAGTAACCAAAACGTTACAAAAACTTGGCAAATGACTTGTAAGGAGCAACTTCTTCAAGGTAGTCATTAAGTATTTAAAGATAGCTATTACTACTTACATTTTTACTTTCTCTTACCTATATGAAATATAGAATAGAGAAAGTATTGTTTTCGTCCAAAATTTTCGATGTCAAAATTTTAGTGGAAATACACG
>JAHWXV010100417.1:0-23284 GCA_024586415.1 Phrixothrix hirtus
TATATATATATATATATATATATATATATATATATATATATATACGTACAGAGTGATAATTTTTTACCGCGTTATATAAATAACTTCATTATTTGAAAAGATGCAAAGATGATCAAATTAGCAAAGTTTTACAGAATGACAACGTAGTAGTATAAACAATTTTGAGAAAAATGTGAAAATTCCCAAATGCTTTAAACTCAAAAATCCCGCTTATTAATAAACATACGTAAAAAATGGAAAGAGTTATAGATATTTTTATGGTAAATTCAAAAATATCAAAACATTTATAGCCCTTATAGTTTTTGAGAAATAACACAAAGTTGCATTTTTTTAAATGGAACGCATAAAAGTTGACTTTGAATTTATAAAAAAGTTTTTTATTTCAACGATTATAACATTTGCTGTAGTTATTTTTTGGGTATTATCGTATAAATTCGAAAAAACTGAAAATAATTTAAAAATCAACTTGCCTTGAACAACGAAGTCACTTTTAGCAATTGTTACAATGTTTATTTGTAAACTGTCAAATGTAGTTTGTGTTTTTCAAGTAATTTACGGTTTGATATTGTGCGAGATGCCCTACACGAATGAAGAAAAAAATGATATGCTGTTTTTGCTATTTTTCCTGCAATCTAAATGCAGATGATGCATCTACTTTGTATTTTGAAAAATAGTCGGAGAGGAGACAATCCGATAAAAGAATCTTCTCAAAATTTGAGAAGAGTTTTAAACGTTGTCGGTGTTTTAAAAAACCAAAAGGTGTTAAACTCAACTTTGAGGAAGCTGCTGAAGAAAGAGCTTTAGCCTATGTTAATTTCAATCCAAAATCATCTGTCTGAGAAGTTGCAGCAGAATGTACTTGAGAATAGGCACGCTTAATTTTAAAGCAGAATAATTTTAAACCATATGATCATGTAGGAAGTATATTAAATCCAAATGATTCGCAAAAAATATTGAATTATTGCAAATGGTTCCTATCAAGATCCAATGAAAATCCACGCTTCCCTTATTCAATTCTGTTTACTGACGAAGCAAAGTTACAAATATTGGCATATTTAATCGAAATAATTACCGAAACTGTGTAACACTTTGTGTGTTACATTTAGTTAAATTATATTAAAGGACAAAATTAGGAATTTATTAGGTTCTCTTTTAAAAATTTTTTCTTTATAATGTTAACTTTAATTTAACAGTGGCAACGCTGTATTTATATTTCTAAAACAATTATTATTTCTTTTTACGTAATAACGTTACAATTTAGTTTTCATTCCTTTAATTCAAATAACGTATGTTAAATATTAAAATTAGAGTGTCTGTTTCGAACTGATTGTTACCGATAGCATGGCTAGCGCGGGAATAGAGAAGCGTAGAGAGTGCAAGGACAGTCTTCGTTGGGGCTTGCTTGCGGCAACATGTAATTCTTTACCTTAAAATTTCCTTTGTTCTCTTAAAAAATTATCTTATCGTTACCTAAATTTTTAATTACCGAATTGGTGTTGACGTTCTCTTACGAATTACTCGTTGCTGAAGCAAATACTTGGCTGGTATGTTTCGTTATCACTAATTATTTTGTTTTCAGGGGTATTTTCTAAATTTATTACATACCAGCCTGCTGTTTTTTTTTGGATGGGGTGTCGTGCTGAGGTGCTGTGAGACAACTAGTAAGATCGTTTCTTTTTTTTATTTGCTTCCAATTTGGTAAGTTAAACTTTATTACTATTTAAATTAAATTGTAGTATATAATACGACTGTTAACTTGTGAATTAAGGGCTTATAGCTCGAAAAAATATTAAAGTCTATGTTAGCTCATTAATTGTTTCTACGATTGATTACATGGCGTACCTTTTTTAATCTGAATTGATAAGCTCATAGAACTATCAAGTTTCTACGATTCTATTTTATTTTAATTATAGGAATTATTTTGTAAACTTTAGCTTGCAAGGATAATGTCCCTTTAAGTTCATATCTTCGAATGACTTATCAAATTGTAAATTTCAGAAAATGTTACTGTATCTAGAATTTGCTCTCAAGTATCTCCTGACAATTGTTTGAAATCAGTTACAATTTTAGAATTTTTCAAAAAGGGCTTATTTTCAAAACTGGGATTTTACCTTCCATTCATTAATATTTTATTTGGCTTATTAAATTACAACAACAACCATATTTTTTTATCTTATTGTTATCTCCTTATGCACAAGTTGCTTTCGTTAACTTTAGAAATTAAATTTTAAACATTAACTTGTATTAAAAGTCTAAGGACTTGCGTAACTTTAACGGAAGCTGCTTCACACTTGTTGTTAATTTATTTTTTTTGTAAAATTGATTCGGTCAAGCTTACTTACTTGTCTTTTTTGTACGTTCCTAATTGTTGGAACCTTCAATATACTTAAGAAATTGATTTTTGCGATATTACAGTACTGGCTGCATTCGAATGAAACCAATGCTGTTTAACCATTCCATTGGAGCTTCTCCTGCTAGCTAAAACAGAAGCTGTTCTACACCGACCAGCATGGTTTGGTTGGCCGTATTTGTATCTTCCCGATTACCTTCCAAATCGCACGCCATTGCGATGTTGTTTTGGTAACAATTAAACAATTAGCGAATCAATTATTCTTTGTGTAACTGATCAGTAAA
The DNA here is from genome assembly GCA_024586415.1 of Phrixothrix hirtus. Classification (NCBI taxonomy): domain Eukaryota; kingdom Metazoa; phylum Arthropoda; class Insecta; order Coleoptera; family Phengodidae; genus Phrixothrix; species Phrixothrix hirtus. Next base: position 2,635 of record JAHWXV010100417.1, read on the forward strand.
TATTATTATATTACTTTCAATCAATGTCAAACTCAACTGTGATTTAAATTGTTTTCTTTAGAGTCATTATTGTTATTAAATTTGTTAATTGTTAATGTCTTTTATTTATTTGAATTAACCAAGCCTGTATTTAAAAAGGAAAGATTTTAGTGTGATGCTTTGCCAATTTACGTTTTCTATCTTTTGTGTACCAACTATATTTATTTAATCCAATATCTTTAGCGCGCCCAACAAAAAATAGGAATCATATAAAAACTACTTGGTTCTCATGCCCTTAAGTTTTAATTAGCCGGCACATAACTTTTCTAGTAGCAAAACATTTTAATTCTACCTTTACTATCATCGTTTTGAATACCCTACAAGTAGCGTTTGAACTAAATTTCGTTGATTTTAAATAAAGTAAAACATTTATTTTATAAGAAGTAACTTGTATAAGTTTTTCTTTTATATTAAGTTTACCTGTTTAATAACTTTTCCTACTTAGATTAATTAATAAAATATAATTATAATATTAATTTAAATTTTAATAAATTTTTCATTTCTCTTAATTACCTCTTGTAAAATCTCCCATATATATTATATATTTTTTTTTAAATTTACGAAGGATTACAACTGGGCTCAGGGAAATCCCCATTTAACACTTGAAAGACGAGATCAACATATTTTTTTTTATAAATATCTGGTGTGCTATTCTAGGAGGGAAAATTATTGGGCGCTATTTTTATAATGAAAATTTAAATTCCACTAGCATATCTACACTTTTTAAGATATAACTTGGAAATTATTCTCGATGAACTGCCGTTGAATGTTTTGCGCAATTTACAGTACTTTCAACAAGACGGAGCACCTGCTCACAACTCTTAGGAAGTATCCACGTATATATTTTCAAAATATGGAAATTCTTGGGTTGCGAATAAAGGATCTATTTTATGGCCACCTAGGTTTACTGATTTGACTCCTTTGGGTAGTTTTTTATGAGGCATAGTTAAAAATATTGTTTATAAACAAAAACCTATAAACATTCATGGTTTTAAGCAAAAAATTACTGAAGCCCTTCAACGAATTCGTATAAAGCCGCTTGAAAAATTTCAAAGGAACATATAGAAAAGGCGTGAAATATGTATCCAAAGTAATGGTCAACATTTTGAACTGTTGTTGTAATTTAGAATATTTTATTATAGTTGAATTCTCAATTTATGCATTTAGAATAACGTATGCCAGATTTAAAGTTATTTTTTATTTATATTTAGAATACCTAAACATAATGTGGTTATTAAAACTAGTACAAAAATCGATAAAGAAACACGTTTATAGCTTAATTATCATCAACGATTAATGGCAATGTTTAAATTGGTTGCAGTTTGTTTTACATTAGTGTCAGAATTTCGTTTTAAATCGCGCATCTGCATATCGTGGTCGTAGGTAGATGAGTTACCATTGTAATAGTCACATTGTAAAATTATCAATTAACATTTAATATAATAGTATTTAAGTTTGTTTTTAAAGATTAAATTTTGTTCATTATCAAATTTTCAATGTTAGATATTACAATTTGTTTTTATTAAAATAACTACATTCTTTAGATAAATGTTTTTTGTTTCGGAAATGTAATATAAGGTGTGCCGATTTTTTATATGAGTTTTTACAGTTTTTCTTGATTTTAACTTATATTTTAAAAATAAGCATAATACGAGTATCATTGCAATCAGGAAAAAACAAGCTTTTTTTATGAAATCAAAGCCAACTATTGGTTCCATTTAAAAAAATTCAACTTGTGTTATTTTTTAAAAACTATAAGGGTTATAAAAGATTTGACACCATGTTAGAATTTATAGTAAAAATATCTATAATTTTAGTTCTTTACATTTTTTAGGTATGTTTAATAATAAGCAATATTTTTGGATTTAAGGAATTTGGGAATTTTCAGGTTTCATTATTAACCATGGCCAATCAAACTTTAATGTCAAAATTTCTATCAAGTACCAAGTTTTATAAAAAAATGTACTTATTTCGGGAGTCGTACGTTCTATGTGATCCCTAAGCGTTATTATTAGTGTACCTATTACTAATTCAAAGTAAATATTTATTGCATAAATAATGTAAGTTAGTAAAACTGTCAACAATAAAACAAAAGGATAGCCCCTACTTTTCTTTTAATTTAAAATTCAGGCAACTCCATGTTTAAGGACTTATTAAATTTTTTATGTTAATGTCAACAAACGTGCTAGTAGTGTATAAAACTACATATACACCACGGCGGAGAAGATGATTAAACCCGGGAGCCTTGGAGTTTGAGCTATAATAATAGTATTCTCCACCTTGGTGTATAATCTACCATTATTTTAAACGGCAATTAACGTATCGGGTATTTATAATAATCGACTGATGATTATTAATAAATGGTGCTCTGAAATCGATGCGTTCGTTCGGCTTCGATCAGTAGCTAAAGATGAATAGCCAACCAGCCATTTCTTGTTCAATATAGTAGCCCAAGTTAAAAATCAGGGGCGGGCTGAAAACTTTAATTCCAATTATTTCGAAAACTATGTAATTTAGAACGTTTTTTGTTGCGCATATTAAGGTGTCCACTGCTAAATTAATGCACCTTATATCCAGGATACTCTGTATAGTGCCACACATAAACCTCGTATCATATGAAAATCTTTCCTAATCGTTAAGAAAAATTTGAATTTTGCTACTAGTTTTTGCTGTAAAAATGATACCAAATGACATGCGCATGAGCGGCCACGTAAATTTTTTAACTGTCAAATTTGAGTTTTTCTTAAAATTACCAAAAACGTGGTTATTTTTCAAAATTTTGAAAAATGTTAAAGAAATAATTGTTTATTTTTTTAATTTTTCACCCATTTACCAATTTTCAACTTTAGTACAAATTACAGTTTTTAGATTTTTTTAAACTTGACGTTTTTGTTTTTCAAATTCTACCAAAGCTGTATAAAAATAAGAAACGACAGCAATGTTAAAGGTTGATATAATTTGCACATATAATTAAACTTAATCTCGGTTTTCTACATAAGCCAAATTAAAAACAATCTAAATAAAAAAAAATGTTTAATTTGCCTTTTACTGCACTAACTAACAATAAAACCTTATTTTAATAGTAACGGATGGTTACAATGCAAAAGAAACTAGGAGTGCTGTAAAAACAACTGAAGGAAGACTATCTCATTTACTATAATTTATGAAACAGAAATAAAAGAATAATTTTTTAGTTTAACATGTTTCGAAATTTAAAAAAATAATCACGTTTTTGCATATTTTTGGGAAAAAAGTCAAATTTAACAATGAAAAAACTCCCGTAACTGCTCACGTGCATGTCAATTGGCATCATTTTTAAAGCAAAACCTAATAGTGAAATCAATATCTTCCTTAGCAGATTAGAAAAGAAAATATCCATATAATGTAGAAATTACTTGTGACATTGTATATTGATATGGTATGGTTCAGGTAAGTGATATTCCCCCTCCACCTTTATCTTGCCAATAAATAATGTGACTCAGATAAACGCAAGGACCTAGAACGTCCTATAACCTACGATATCAACCTATACCTCTGAAGTTAGATGTGCCTTTGATTAACACTAAAATAACTCCACAAAAACACATAAAAAATGTAAATAAGAAATATAAAAAAAAACTGCGGCATACAACTCTTATTCTCAAATTATGACAATGTGATTGGGTTCCTAAGGACATTAAATTTCAATCATTGAAAGCGAAAAGAAAAATTACTTCACTAGCTGTCTTAATTGTATTTTTTTGCTTCAATTTAATTATTAGACTTGTTCGCTACCTTTGCACTGCTTATATCGTGAATTTAAATATCCTACACATAAATATTTTATTCATAAGAAAAAATACTTCACTAAATTTTTCCTATAATGTGATCTCTTTCTTTCTCAATAGATGCTCAAAAACTTTAATTCAAACAGACATATGAAAATAAAAATAAATAATAAATGCTGAGTTAATTTAAAAAACGTATTAGCTTTGAATATGCATGATTATAAGAAATTAACAATCAATTCATCTCTTATAAAAAATTAATAATAAGCGAAATGTGCAATAACAAATATATATATAGCTTCCAAAAATTTTGTTAGTTGGTTATTATTTGTATTTTACGTATCGATAAACTCCTACAATTTCTAATTAATAACTCAGCAAATATGTGCACTCAAATATTTAGAAGTTTATGGATTTTATTTCTAAATTAAAAACAATTTTCAAACCATTGGTCTGCGGATGCTGTATCGCGCTGATTGAAAATGCAAACTTTTATATTTTCACCTATTAAGTTAGGTTAATAAACATTCTTTTGTTAGAAGCCTTATAATTGTTTATACTACAGTTTCATGGCTTTTTGCTTGTGCCGAATTAATTTTTAAAATTCGTGCCGTTTAGGAGGAATCTTCTTCTTTATTTTATTTATTTCAAATATAATATAAGGATAAATTCAATAAAAGGGACAAAAAAATCAGTACAAATAAATAATTTTGGAACTAACTTGCCTTACAATATCGAGTCCAGCCCTGCTTCGGTTAAATGTTCGGCATACCACTTAACCCCATTTATCTGCGCCTATCTCACACGCCACAGGCTTGGTGAAGATGCCTGCTATAAAATTTCTGATACTGACTGCCTTGCTGTTGTTGGCTCTCTTATCTTCCACTTTCACAGGTAAGATCATTTAATGTTTATCATGTTACATCGTAAGTGTAACTGTGACGTGTTTCCATCTTTAAAACTCAATTACGGGAGTGTTAGTGTTTTTTATGTAATAATTAAGTTTGTCGGAAGTTCAAAGCGCAAACACGTCAAAAATGCGGTTAATTTGACGCATCGCCAATATAAAAGACTATTTTCATTTTATTTTGCTATAAACAATTGTTGTAAATAAAACACTGCATTAAAAATGTATAAAACTTTCAAAATGCAAAAATTCAGACAAATGTAAATTATAAAATATTCTTTTGCTAAAATTTAATAATACAAAAGGAAATTCGATGTTAGAAATTGTTTAAACAAATAAGATATAATTTTCTTAAAAAAACCGTTATTAAAGAATTAACATTCCGGGAATTTAAATCGAATGCAAGTCAAAGTCAGACAGACAGATGGTAACAAATTCGTAGAATGACTCATAAGAGTTCAATTTTACACGTACTCAAAACACAAACAAAACTGAACCTTATTTCACTAATTAATTGATAACTAAATGCATTCGATTTAAAACCAACCATTTATAAACAAATAAATGTATTCTGTTCGTAGTTACGTAATAAAATGTAAAACTAACTGAAAGATTTTAAATTCAACATGTTAGAAATTTTAAAAATCCTAAAGAACAATTAAATTCGAAAACAACTGAACCGATGGTCTAATTAAGACGTGGTTAAGTTCAAAATTCGAGTTAGCAACAAATACAGCCTTTAGGCTGACAGGAAAATCAAAAAACCCAAAATTTGAAGTTAGCTAATATCGCCGCCACTCTCTCGTCAAAACATATAAAAGCGGGCATTTCAAACCGAAGAATTCAGAGATAATCATTATACTGACTTGAGTAGTTCACTGTCTCGTCTGAGAAAACAAACAATTCAATATTGTTGATAACTGACCGCAATTTGCAAAAGATAATGTTGTATACACTTGCCACTTTGTAATTACAATCAGGAACAAAAGATTCCATCCACTTGTTTGAAACAATTTTACACTAGACGCTATAAACAATTCCAAAGTGAATTCTTTGCTTAACGCATTGATTTACATGACAGATCGATGGTATTTATTGAAAGCTACCTAAATGACACTGTTTTTTAACTATGGTATGTACAAAAGCTATCGCCTATTTAACATCTTTGATGTGTACGTGCTTCGAAACAATTGCTGCAAACTAGTCTTCATCAGGCATAAACAAACACCCACTATACGCTAAAAGTCATGCAGTACACTGAAGAGCCCGCTTACTAAAGTATCGAATTTACTACCGTCAAAATTAAATAAAAACGAAGGGTAAATGTATCCGCATTAAATCACAAATTGCCGTTTAAAAGCTCATTCTCAAACCCGAGTGCGCCTAGAATACACTTGTTAGCTCATAAACCGATCCGCAAATCAGCTGTTTCCGAAACTAAACATTAATACTTTAAAAATGGATAAAACTAACGTTCTTGTACATAAATATGTTTGCAAATAGTAGCTATAAGGAAATCTGTATATAATTCCTTTAACTTAGTTATATAATAAACACAATTAATACATTTTGGTTGATTTAATACAAGGTATAATAATGAAAATAGAGTCTTAAGATCAAAAATAATAAGACCAATATAGCATTAAAATTAATAAAAGCACCACCCTGAGTGAGTTAATAAATAATAAAAACCTGCAGCGTTAAGCGTAACCAAACCTAAAACTTGCAAGTTTTAATTAAAATTAACCATTAAGAGTAGATTAAAAATGAATAAACAGTCATTAAGTGCTCGGACTTCAAAAATATAACAAACTATCCTGCAGTGTACACTGCATTAAAAATCCTAAAATAAAAGCATACAGGGTAAACTCAAGAAGTTATTAAAGCCTAATAACAAAATAAAATCCTACGAGGTAGAATCAAAAAGTGAAAACTGGTCAACTTGATTTTCCTGTGCGTTAACAAATACTGTTCACAGTTAGCCAACGAATTAAATAGGTCGTATGAGACGATACAAAGAATCCTTACCCACTTTCAAGTGAGTCCTATCTTCCCGGCAAAAATATTAAGTGACAGCAAGCCGACACAAAAATTACACCCGAACAGACGTCACAATTAACTTTCTTTTTCCAGAAGCACAATTCCAGTTTTGGCGCCAGAACTATAAAACGTTATACAATTACGGCTGATTTTATTATCACGCCCTAATTATTAAGGTACATATTGCTTAGCAAAATGTGATCTTGTTTCTAGATAACTTAACCAATTCAGTTGCGATAACCCTTCACTTGTATTACACGCGTACAATTTTGTGCTTTTGATAACTTGATTTTCTTTAATAACCACACTAATCGCTTTAGAAGTTCTAAATTTAATTATTACTTTAATTTATTAATTTACACAACTGGTCAGCCTTGACTTTTGTTACTAATCAAAGCAAAATTGCCTTATCTTTTAAACCTTTTCATTAACTTTAGAACACCATATTAATAGTAAATATCTGATTTACTTATGGGCTGTTCTTAATTTGGTTGTAATTTATATTTTAAAATGTATGTAAGTGAGTGAGCTAACAACTTATACACTGCATACCTTTTGCTTTGATAACTTAAAATACATGTTTTTGGAAATTGGTCTATGGTGAACATGATAAATCGAAAACCAAAAGCCCTAGAGAAACAAAATTTTATATTTCAGTTTATATACATCGTTGCACGCGACTGTAACAATTTTAATTAATTCCAATAAACGAAAGTGCCAATTTACTCTGTTCATTTTTTGCTTTTTTGAAATTTTTTGTAATTATATTTTTTAGACATTTAATGCCCTTACGTATAATCTAGATGTTATTTTAGAAAATTTTCCGTAAGTCGAGTAGCTGGAAATACTTTCACCGTTAAGTTGGAATACAATAAATATGAAACTAAAACCCTAGCTAAAAGAAAATTTATATTTGGGGTCATAATCGCCTTATCGTGCTAAATCAAGAATTCGGCTAACATTGAATAACCCAAAGTACCACTTTATTTCTGTCATTTTTAAATATTTTCCGAATTTTTCGTTTTCCGAGATTTTCTCGCAATCGGGTATAACGTATTTTTGAAATTTGATGTATTTATTAGACATTTAAGACCCTTTGATGTAATCTAGGCGATTACTCAGAAAATTTTCTCTATATCGAGTAACCGGAAGTACTTTCACCATTAACTCTGAATAAAATAAGTATGAAACTAAAAGACCTAACTAAATGGAAATTTACATTTGAGGTGATAATCACCTTTTCCTGCAAAATCAAAAATTTGGTTAAAATCTAATAACTGGAAGTACCACTTTTTCTGTCATTTTTAGATATTTTTCAAATTCTGCGTTATCACGGTTTTCTTGAAATCGGCTGCAACGATTCCTTTTAAACTTGGTATACTTCTTATCGACTTAATTTAGTTTTATATTAACCAAGGAGTTTCTTTAATAAATTTTTGGAAATCGAGTAACTGGAAGTGCTTGGAGCATTAGTTGTGAACAACATTTCGCAAAAAGTAATCATCATACAAAAATCAAAATCTATATTTAAGTTTTATATTTTCCGTAAATTAGATGGTGAGCATTTAGTTAAAATCGAATGACCGGAAGTGCCACTTTATTCCAGGGATTTTTAAGTTTTTTGCGATTTTTTCGAAAACGTTTTTAACAATTTTTTTGTGAACTTGCTACGGTTATTATATCTTTCACATCCTTTTACGCAAATTTAGAGGTTTTCCTTAAAAAGTGCGTTGAAGCGAGTTATCAGAAAAAATCGCAGGAGTTAAACAGGTGTCCAGTAACTAGGATGGGTAACCAATACAATTATCGTTTCAAAAATAAACGTAAATAAGATTTTAATCATTTGTGGACATTTGCATATTTGTAACCCATAGAATTGAGTACTTTATATAACGCAGTTCGTCCTAAAATGCAGTGTAAATTTGAACTAGCATAAATAATTAATTATTTAAAGTAAAATAAATACTTTGACTCTACGATACTCGTAAATTCCCTTTAATAATTGTTCTTTTAATAAATGCAAATAACAATTAATCTTAAAGTATTCTACGTAGTCTATTGAGAAGTCATATTTAGGAGAAAAACCTTGTGTACGTGAATATTGTAGTACTTGGAAGATTATTTAATAGCACATATGAAAATTCATACTGGAATGAAATCTTTCAGATGTTGTATATATGATTAATGTTGTAGCCTAACGAGTCAATTGGGAAGTCATATTAAAATTAATACCGAATAAAAACCTTTCAGATGTTTTATATGCGACAAGTATCAAATAGGAGATCATATGAAAATTCATATTGGAATAAATCATTTAAGTAAGCTGACTTTACCAGTAAGTAATCCACCTTTTCTACATAACGTATATAATACCTTTGTGTGATTTATTAAACTAAACAATCTCTTATAATATTTTGTTCGTAATTTTAACAATAAAATTAATTGTTTTTAATTTTTGTAGCATCTATTAACTTTAAGGAACAGATAAAATTTAAATATTTAAAATGCTTCATTCTTTGAAAATACATATTCATACTGTAGACAAGTAATTTAGATGCTCTCAATGTGGTTATAGTAGTGTTAAGCGTTTGTGTGATTTAATAAACTAAAGAAGCTCTTATAACGTTATATACTTATTTTTAATAATAAATGTAATTGGTTTTCATTTTTTAACTATTCGTTTAAGATAAATGACATGCAACTGATAAGTTGAAATTACTAAATATCTAAATAAAGGTATTACAAATGTTTTGCGTTTTTGACAGTACAGGAACTTTGTGAACAGATCAATATTCATATGGGGCATTATACGACACAAAAGGTTTAAATTTTATTTCAATTGATGCCTTTGTAGCAAGGGACTAATGTAATTAAAAGCAGAGTATGAATTTTAAGTTAACCACTGCCACAAAAGAAATTGAAATAAAAAATATCAGATACTATTTGACTAATTAATTGACATTAGTGCGGTTGTTGTCATGAAGCAAAAACCTTTAGTTTGGTTAGATGTAAAGAAATGCTGAATTCAATAAACAATATTATTTTAATAACAATAAAATCAACGCAATCATATTACGATAGCATGGTTCATATTTAAATATCTAATTTAAAGTAATCGAATTTCTATAATACAATAAGAATCAGTAATTTCTACAACAAATAATAACGATCTAACGGGACAATTTTAAAAATAATCATAGCAATTTGAATTATATAAAAATAAGTGATAACATTACAGTGTTCAGTTATGCATGTATACACTTGCTTAGGAATACTGTTGGTAGAGTAAAATAATGAATTTGAAATTAAAATAAGTCAAAAACTTTTACCAAAAGCATTCACCGACAATCTATGATTTATTTCGGTTTAAAATTGTTAAATTATAATCGTTGAAAACAAATAGAATGTTCAATTTCTTTGTTTCCTTAAAATGACAATTTAGTGAATTGAAAGAGAAATTGCACCGTTTTTATTATTAATGTACCCGAGTGTGTCAGTTTATTATGTATACTTCCTAGTAGTCACGGCACAGGCAACTGTGTGCTGGCTTGAAGAGTAACCCGTTAATGATAGGGAGCTTAGTTTGTATAGAATAGCGTTAGGCATGGCTGGGGTAATTCTGGGATTGTGGCTGGGGTTGTAGCACGTAGGCTAAATACGTCAACACTGACAGGTATGGTGTCGATTTCTTAAGTAGAGAATGCTACACCAACATAGGGTACGATCTAGGCTAGCAACCAGGTCTTCCTTTTAAGAATATTGCTAACAATAACCAAAGACAAGGCTCGGACAATCAAAGCCAAGCCATAGTGGGCGGCTGAGATTGAACAAGATTGGCCCACCTTGGAATAAACGCGAAAACATTGAATGGAAAGTGGAAACGTGGAACGTAAGAGGGCAGTGTGGAACGCAATGAGAGAAATGAAAGAGAGAGAGAGAGAAGGCTAGATGTGCTGTGTGTGAGTGAAACCAAGTGAAAAGAGAAAGAAGTGATAGAGATGGATGAGGGAAGCCTAGGTTTCAAGTTTGGAGTAGAGAGTTGGACGCATGGTTCATAGGGAGTGGGATTGATTTTGAGCGAATTTGCTAAAGCGCATATAAGGAAATATGAGTTGGTGTCTCTCCGGCTATTCTGGGTTCGAATTGAGATAGGCATCAGGAAAGTAATGGTTGAAGCGTGTTATGCTCCAGTGAATGGTGATAACCAGGATGAATGTGAAACCTTTTGGACGGAGTTAGAAGGGGTACTTAATGCATGTCATGTGAATGATAGAGTGATTTTCTGGGTGACATGAATGGATGGGTGTGAGTAAGAAGAGAAAACAGATCTTGTAATTGGCCCTTACGACGATCCCAGAACGAGTTAGAATGGGGAAGCATTAGTTAGGCCATGCTTAGAAAAGGCCATGTTTGTATAGAATACGTGGTTTAAACATATGGATATTCATTTGCATATGTGGCAAAGAGGAGATTCTAGAGGCATGACTGTTTTAATCGTTTATGATGAGAGGTTACGTGAATTGGCAAAGGACATACGAGTGATGAGAGGTTCTGAATGTGGAACAGATCATTTTCTAGTAATGCCAAGAATTGAGCTTGGCAGAAAGTGGAGATATAAGAAGAAGGCAGTTGTAAGAAAGATCAGAGTGAAAGTGGAAAGATTGCAGGAGGAGAATGTGAGAGAGGAATATGTACAGAACCTAGAGAAAAGAATGTTACCAGAAGAATCTGAATGGAAGTATGAAATTGAAAAAGGTAGCATTAAAAGTGCACGGAAGAGATTGTAAGACATCGTGGTAGAGTGCGCAACTAAAGTATGTGGACTGAGTACGATTGGAAAGTCAAAAAAGAACGCATAGTGAAATGATGCCGTGGAAGATGCAGTAAAGGAGAAGAAACATAAGAGAGTGATTGGAACCAAAGTTGAGAGGAACAGAATGGATCTACTGAAAGCGTATGGGATTAAACATAATCGTGCAAAATAAGCTGTGAACGAGAGTTAAGAGCGTCTGAGGGTGTAGGAGGAAGTAAGAATCCAGAATGATTTTAACGGTAATAAAAAATTATGTTGGAAATAGGTAAGGAATACAAAGCAGGGTGTAGGGAACCGAGTAAACGGAATACAGAATAGTGAGAATAAAATGCAGTGGGATGAAAGTAAAGTGATATTACGTTGAAAAGAATATTTTAAGAGGCTATATGGCAACAGAGATATTGGGATAAATGTGAATGTGGAAAATGCTGGAATAAATAAAATCCAAGAAAACTATAATAGTATAGGCGTTAAAGAAGTACGAAATGCAATAAAAAGGCTTAAAAATGACAAGGCTGCTAGAGTAGATGAAGTTACAAACGAAATATTAAAGTATGGCGGTAGGCGGCCAGGTGAATACATCTGCAAACTATTTAATGCTTGTGTTCAATTAGTAAGAGTGCCAGAGGACTGGAGAGTGCTATGATCGTACCTCTGCATAAAGGCAAATGTGGTAGATATGAATGCAAGAACTATAAAGCTAAAAGTTTATTAAGTGTAGCTGGGCAGGCATTTGGTAGAATTATAATTGACAGAGTTCGCATAAATATTGAAATGAATATATGGGATGTACGGTGTGGGTTCATGCATGGACGAGGGTGGGTGGATCAAATGTTTAGATTGCAGCAAATGGCCGAGAAGTTTTTGCATATTAATGGGAAAATTTATTGTACATTTGTGGATTTAAAGAAAGGGTATGATAGTGTGAATAGATGCAAGTTATGGGCAACTCTGACGGAGTATGGTCTAAAGGGAGAACCACTGAATGCAATAAAAGCAATGTATAATTGAAGCAGAGCGTACATGAGAGTGAACAGTAGGGTTAGTGAGTACTTTGAAATTGAGCAAGTGTGAGACAGCGATGTGTGATGTCTCCTTGGTTGTTATATATTCATGGATAAATGCGTGAGAAGTGAGGAATTGAGTGGTACCAATATAGGCAGCGATGATGTAAAAGTGTTTAGGTATGCAGTACTAGTAGCTAAAAGTATGAGCCAAATGCAACGAATGTTGAATGGATTTGTAGAAGTGAGTGAAAGAATGGATCTGAAAATCAATGGTGGCAAAACAAATGTAATGGTTTTCAACAGAAAAGTTGGAAAGGAAATATGACAGCTGATGTTGGGTAGCGGGATAATTGAGCAAGTGGAATGGGTGCAAGTGAGGTAGTAGGATTGGTGGGTAATGGTAGGATGGTATGGATACTGTATGATGGTGGGAGTTGTGGTGAAGGCTGGTGGTAGTGAGAGGGGGTGGAGAAGGTAGAGGCTCGATACTGGGTTTTGCCTATCCCGCTAAAGGAATGGCATGATTAGTAGTAGTATTAGTAGTATTATTATTAATGCGGTAGTTATGTAACGTGTACCTGAAATTAAGTACAAAATACCTTTACTGTTCTAATTATAATTGTTTGTTTCATATTAAAAAGCCATTTGTTTCTTGAAATTTAGTTACACATTAATGTAATTTATTTTTGCTAATGATTTATGTAACAATTCATGATATCACCATGTATGTATCTATATTTCATTTCATTAGGTTAGTTAATGACGCAAAACGCTTTGAATCAAGTTTCCGTCATTATATGTAATTAATAGGAAGTCAATGCATTTCTTCATTTATAGATAAATAGATAGCTGATGAGCTAGCAGTTGATATATTTAAACAAACTAAAAAGTTCAAGAACAAGTGATGATATGGATAACTTCATTTGCCTGCCGGAAATAGATTATTATTATCGCCTTTTAGCATACATGTACTACCAACTAAATGGGAATTTCGAATCCATAATTAGCGATTTCCCGCTTAACTTTAATTAAATACATATTTCTAAGAATACTTTTATATCCCCTGTTTATTAGCTATCCGCATATATTAATTTAATCCGAGTTTTATTTTCAGATAAGTTCGTAATTAATTTTATTGTTTTGTAAGGCAATTAATTATTTAAAGATATCCCTGTTTAATTATTAATGTACTTTTACATAATTAATTTGCCAAATTAACGGTTCTACTGCATTGTTTATGTTTATTTCTTGATTTACGAGACAAAGTGTACATAAAGTCGAAATATGCTTGCGTTGGAAAATCATCAAAATACAAGGTAGGAATTCGAATTTTTAGCAGTCCTTTCTTATCTTCGAACGAAGGTGGCCCCGAGCAAACTTTTTGAGAACACTCTGCAGCTGAAAAATCCGTATTATATTATATAGGGACAGTTTTTTCTTCACCTTAAGGCTTATTGAGAGCTCTTCAAGCTAAACCCGCAGTTACCTGCGGAATATGCAAGTGAGACGTAGTATTCAATTTATCATGGAATTATTTATTACAAGGCCGTTTATTATTCGTTATTCCATAAGGTGTTAAAGAAAAATGTATATTAAAACAGGTTTCTAACTAGAAAATTTATTTAAAAGCAATGTTTCACGAGAAATTGATAGGATCTATTCATTTTTAACCACCTGATATAGCACGTATTTATAACATTGTTTTCAGTCAAATATAAGCAATAAATTAAATTTGGTTATTAATGTTATCCTTACCTGAATAAACACCCTCTCAACGTTGTAAAATACATCAGGTCAAACAACACTGCAACTAGAAATAACGTTATTTGAGTCAGTATTCCGTTCGATATTTTCTTTGAAGATGTCGATTACCCAAAACTCACACGATTAATCCTAAAAGACGTTAATATTCGAACAACTAGCACTGTAACTTTTAACACTAATTGATATAACGGTATTGAAAAACAATGCCCTTCATCAACCAACATCAGCCATCTTTAATGTACAAACAGCTGCGCCGATGACATTGATCTTTCATCAAATCGAAGTTAATGCATTCATACGACCTCTGTCGTGATTTAAAATAAAGGAATAAAGTACACATTTGTATTCGTAAAGGTTCCTAACCAGGCTAAAATCATTTTTGAAATACTCATTGTACAAAATAATTTATTATAAAGAATCTTTAATTATAATGTCAATGAATGTAAATATGTGTAAATATAACATCTGTACAGAATCCATATCATGCTTTTTGAATGTAAACCCCACTTGGTACAAATTAAACTTCATTTAAAACTGAATCTGCATTAATTATTTATCAAAACTTAAAAATAAAGTTTCTGCGAGGTAATAATTAAATTTATATTAGTTACATAGTAAAGTGTTTATTTAAAATTCTCTGAATACAATTAATGTCTGAAAAGCAATTAAAATAGTTTTTCATAATTAAAATTCATTTTTGAAAGTATTCATGATGGAAACTGTACTGCAGTTTATGAGCAAGTAAAAATATACAAGTTAGGTCGCAAATTAAAGTGCACAACTTTTTAAATTCAACCCATTCCTTTTCAATAACCCTTTCTGTATATATTCCCATATCCCCCGTTACTTAATGTCAAGTTAGTTTTAGATGAATATAACTTTCATTGAATTTTTACAACCGATATAATATAACTTGACGCAACAAGCACCGATAGAGGCTACTTCCTATCTATAGTCTACAAACCCGGACCTACACTTTGACTGAAAGAAAACCTATGGCATTGTACGCAGACTTTGTATATCAAAGAGCAGGATTGAATGTATTAAAGCTCTCCGTTACAGTTAAAGCAACAAATCTTGTAAAATTAATTAAAGTTATAAAAAATTAAATAGGTTCTAAATCCTTGAAATTGAGTCGTAGTTGATTGTTTGAAAAATATAATACATATCTGGACACAGCACGTTTCGTAAAACTTGTTTAGAAAACATACCCCTGTTGATTCGTTTGAAATGCTTACGAACAGGAATGATTAATGAAGATGTTGGACATTCCAATTAATTAATTTAAATTTTCTTAAAATGATTGATTTAAATCAACGGTAATTGACTGCCTAAGGCCTTTTTTATGTCACTATTATATATCTTTTAAATTTAATTACAATGGCGCTAATATGTATTAAATTAGTGCGATACCTGCATGTTCAACTAGTAAGTTAGTTATGTTTTAAATACAGTTAACAGCAGCAGTGTGTCTTGTTTTAGGTATTCGGAAACATCTTTAAAAATGACCATATTCGGTCGCAAACAATAATTTTCTTGTTTAAGATAAATAAAATTTTCGTTTCAACAACTATTTTCATTCTATTTTGACACTTCACTAAAGAGTAAAATCTATACAATTTTCTACACCAACAACTCTTATTCTTTTACATCTAATATATTACCAAAAACATTGAATGCAAATATTTTCTAGAATCAAAAACCTTAAAAACACTAATTCCACAATGTAATTCAAATTTATACAAGTACATACTGCTATAATAGGGTCTACGTTTAATTTGTAAAATATATATCAAGATGTTCTCTAATATTGTAAATATTAGTAAGAACGAAAGGGCTTTGTTATTAACACAACTATAAAATCAACATAGATAAACTTGGAAAATACTATTTTTATAAATAAACAATTACTTTAAACAATACTTTGTTGTCACTTTATTTACAAAGTCAACCTTTTGATGGCGTTCATTGATATCTTATTTTTATGGATTAACACATTTATTATTCTTTACTTTAAGTTATTAGATAAAGTATTAAATTATAACAATGTTGTAGTAAGTAAGGCATTGCGGTTTCCCATATGCATGGATACCAATTGAATTAAACATTTGAAATTATATGTATTATTTTTATTTGACAATTCTAACGCAAGTCTAAAAAGCAGTAAGTGATTGCACACATATACAGATTGAAAAAAACAACTACAGCCGATGTGTGCTAGACGTTTATAATGAAACCAACACAACTATTAGGTATCGTAATTTATTAAAAATTCTAGTTCTAATATAATTGTAGTAACAAAGGTTTTAGTTTAGGGTGTTTCCTTGCGAATATAAGTGAGAGTTGTTAACCTTTATTAAGGAGGAAGAAAAGTAATCCCAGGCACAATAACACAGAAAAACAATTTTCAATGTTTTCTTTGCTATCTACAATGTATTTTGTTGTTTAATCCTAATTTCAATGAAACGGGAAGTTACTTCCATCATATCAGTCGTTGAAACAAAATTAAATTAAAGTATGATTGTAAGGTACTACACATAATGTCACTAACATGTATAATGAACTACAACTTAGAATGAGTTTCTCTTTACTTTCCTTTTGCATTAACTTATTGAACTTCCAATGTCAATGTCCATCTGTAATCAGCAAGTATTTCACCATCGCACTTCCCTCGGCAACGCCCTTCGGCGGTGAAAACGTCTTAAAGAAACCTATTTCCTTGTTCCTAAGTCACTAAGATTGGAAGGAAGTAGGTCAAACATGAATCCATAAGTGCATTTGTAAGGTTCATGTTAGATCCAATTCTTGGTAACTCCTAGCAAGAGCTTATAGGTTTTGGATTTTCTATTTACCAAAAGGTTTTAAAGCTATTCCAAGCAGGATGTTCTAAGTCACGTAAGATCTTTATAAATTCTATACCTCACATTAGTAAGTAATTTGGGGCACTACAAAGATGCATATATCTTCCATTTGTGTGTCGATTATATTAGAAAACTTTTGTTTGATGTACTAAAATCCAATTCCTGCTTTGTTCATGACTTTAACTATGTTTTTCGTCAAACTCAGTTTTATGTGTAATGGAGGTAAGAAATTTTTGTTACACTCAACCAATGCCGTGCGGATTGTTCTTTTTCTCGGAAATATGCTGCTTCCATGGTGCTCATTGTTTAATAATATGATAATTGGTTACTCGGTTATCTCCCATACAAATGAAATAACGATGCTTCGTGTATTCAAGTTACAAAAAAATCATAATTGCAACAGCCCTTATATTTGCTGTGATTGTTTTTGTCAGGAAGATGCGCCATATTGCCATAGAATTCTTTTATAAAAATTATACGTACAAGGGAATTTAAGGATAAATATTTTCGATATGTAGAAGAACAACTTTAAAAACAGTTTGGAGGAATTGAAGAGACAAGATTCTTCTGCATTATGTTCGTAGCTAACTCAAGCATTAAATTTTCAAAATTATTGTGGAAGGAAATGCCCTCTTCATCTGCGAAATACTGTGACAATAATATATAGCGGAATACACGTATTTGGAACTAATAATGTTTATTCTTGTAAACGTGCTCTTAGTATTTCTCCGTAGGCTTCTGATAAATTTAGGTCTTGAACTAAATTTTTTGAATTTGTTTCTTGAGCTATAAAATGAAGTATATATTAGGATGGTAAAAATGATAGTTCTGAAGTAGTTTCTTCTTCCGTTTCTATATCATCTTGTTCTAATTCAATAACGTTTGGATATCTAGGTGGTGAAAAAGATATGAGGGAGGTACTGAGTTGCAGAAAGTAAACTAACCTAAATAATTTTTGTATTTTTTCCAGAAAATTGATAGTCTTTGTGCTCACTTCAAACTATAGAAACCCCAAACGCCATTTCCGTGCTTTTATCGTTTAACTAGCTTCCCAAAGCAACGACAAAACGTTCACAGCATAGTTTGGGAGCCCAAAATTTGTTTTGATTTTTAATGTTCACATCAAAGTATAATAGTAAGCTTTTTCTATTGTAGTGGTAATATTTCGTTTATATTGTGGGATAGTGAATTCTCAGCAGACATAATCGAAAAAATTCCTGTTATTTACACCTTTCTGAGACATTGCTCATAGAAAACATGACAGATTAGTACAAATTAACTCAAGTTAATTTAAATCATTTTCATGCAATTATGTATTTGATTAAAAGCAAATAGCGGTGTGGTGTAATAGTTGTGACATTATAAACATATAAAATGTGCACAAAGTTCTTGAGACCTACATAAATATCAGGATGCATGTAGTTTCTATCAGTATTTATAAATAAATTAGCAACACAGAAAATTTCATCAATTGCAGTAAAAGTCAATATACTTAAAAGAAAGGTACGATTGAACATTTCTTAAAATTTTGACTAGTCGAAGAAAATTGGAAACGTTTACATAATTAGCGTGGTGCACGTATTAGGATATAGGAAAATAAACTTTTGTTGACCAGTGTGATCAACCATTCGTCTGTATTGACGCGGTTAAATAGTAAATGTTGCATATTTATGAAAAAAATTTCATGAATATAATTACAATGTCTAATAAAGTACGTTAGGATATCTTTCGAATATTATTCAATTTACTTCAATACGGTCCATTTAGTAATATAGAAAACTGAATATATCAAGAAAGTTTAGCTTATGACTACTGCAGAGTGTAAATAAGGAAGTTATTAATAGGTATGTACATATGAAAAAGTTAACAATATATAGAATACAAAGTAGCGATAATTCACGTTGGAAAATATTGTTAAATGGCAAAAATAGAAATAAATGCTTATGATAATTCCCTTGTAAACAGATTAAACTTGACATTGACCGAATGGCTATACACTGTTAATAAACAAATTACTAATTTAGAAAACTGACATTTAAATGCGCACTTGAGTAACAATTTATTCTTTTTAGGTAGTTGTGATTTTGCATTTTAATTTAATTATAATTTTTCTTAAATATTTACTGCAATTACAGTTTCCTGGGAATAAAGAATACTAAGCTCTAAACACGTAAAATTGTGACCAAATGAACAAACCAATATGGCGGCGATACTATGTTTTGCGTATGTATTCAAAACGTCAAATTTGTATTGATCATTCCATAATTGGCGTACATTCAGAAAATTATTTAAGGTAAAAAAATCATGAATTGGCACATAAACACTGCTATTTATGTTTTGTGATAATCACAATGAATATTTTCAAGATTTGTCGGCGGTCGGTATTTAGCGTAAAACACAACTTTATACAACTA
Source organism: Phrixothrix hirtus (assembly GCA_024586415.1). NCBI lineage: Eukaryota > Metazoa > Arthropoda > Insecta > Coleoptera > Phengodidae > Phrixothrix > Phrixothrix hirtus. The sequence continues at coordinate 22,247 of JAHWXV010100417.1, forward strand.
CATTTTATATACTGGATTTTTAACAATTATAGTTACATGTATCTGCATGAAATAGACTTTTATATACAAATATAGTTTTATGATATTAGCACAATGTGGCCTTGGCACTTACACGTATTTGTGAAAGATACATTTTGTTATTGAAATCTTGAATACAGCTATAGGTCATATTTTGGGTATATAATAACACAATGGGAAATTTGCTGATTCTCTTTATGCTGTGGTACCAATATTGTTAATATTTTAAGTTTCTTTTCATAATTCAGTTGATGATAAGTGAAATGAAGAGGGAAAGTTAACGATGTGGGGCATGTTATAAGACATTGAATTGTATGAATGTAAAGATACAGAAATATTAATAAATTTTCAAGCAGGTTGAATACACTATTTTTAGTGTACACTGTTGCAAAATATGTACATACACTATAAGGTGTAGTAAAAATTGCTCACGATTTATTTCATATTAATGGTTACATATGTATTTTACAATAATTTTTATAATTTATGACGTTATACAAATTGCTTTATGTAGGCGCCACCAATAAATCACCTATTTTATGTTGTACTAACGTCTTATCTAACAATGTAAATAGTTGAGCGCCTTGAAAACATTTACTTTAATTTAAAAAGTTTATTATTTGTTATTATTTATCTAAATTGTCAAATTAATCAATTTTACCTTTATTTTAAATTTAAAAATTTAAATATGTTCTTAAATTTTGTGTTATATTCCACTTATCTTTGGAATTTGCTATAAATAATGATAACAATAAAAACACCGTTGTATTTATGTTAAAAATAAACATGAAAATTATACATTTAAATACGAGAATTTGTGCTGCAACTTAATCCTTCAAAACGGATCGAAAATTGAAATTTTACATTATTTTAATATTTTGTTGTAACTTTTATACAAACCGACAGAATAACGCGAAACACGATCTAAAAGAATTCCTAAAAATTCTACGCATTTTCGCTATATTCATAAATACAGAAGTGTAATTAAGAAACATTGAATTAAGGACTTCATAGACTTTA
>JAHWXV010100545.1:0-11657 GCA_024586415.1 Phrixothrix hirtus
CAACAGATGTAGGTATACAGTGTGCATGCGCACGACACCGTCCGCAGCGCTGCAGTGGAGGAATTTCAAAACGGTACTTACTTAAAAAACATGCCTCGTATATACACCAAATGGGTGCTTCCGCTGTTTCATATATAGTTCTACAATGATACGAAGTGGAAAAATAACTTCGATGGCCTCTATTTTGAACTAGTACTTCGTAACCTACAAAAGGCATAACAGTAAAGAATTGCTTGCCATTTATCCCCTTACCTAAATTGTTGTTTTACAAATACAAATTAACACACAAATAATGCATGAACAAAGTATAACCTGCAATTTTACATTGACATCTTGTAGCATAGATTTATTGTAAAGCATGAAATGCATGGTAAATTTTAGAACTTAGAATGATAGATTTGTGCATATGATAGAATATAAGGACTGTACAGTATAAATAATGAACTTAACTGTTAAAATATATGTATAAAAAGAATCATACTTTTATTGAAAATATATAATTTGTATCTTAATGCAGAATACAATATTTCAAATAAAGTGTAAATCGTAATGATGCACAATTAAACTGGTAAAAAACATTTTAACATTAGCTTCGTACTCAAGACAGAGGATTACAAACTAAACATTAAACCCCTTGAGATATTTCATCCACTAGAGCTAAAATTACAGGGTTACTCAAGCTTATAAGAGACCACACTTGACTAAATACTTTACGTCCGCCTCTCTAATCGGTATGAAGTACCAGAGAGCGTGACAAGGTGAGATGGGCACTTAGGCCTAAGGATAGAGGACTTATTCCTTGCCTTTATCTTAGATTGTCGGATTGTGGTAGTAGAGGGAAAGATAATCTTGGGAGTCCCTCAGTCGAAAATTAGCTCTTCATTTTGCTTGTAAGTTCACTGATTAGGTTTGGCAGGAGTTTCATGATTATTTTGCTAATTGTTTCCCCTGTGGAGTTTTCGTAATGTTTCGGTACTTCTATTGGGTTGTATTTGAAGCTATATTCATTAAATTTTTTGGCTTTTATCGAATTTGGGTTTCTTGGACATGACTTGGCGTAGGCCGTGAGTGATCCTCCGCAATTTCAGCATTTTTCGGGGGTTTTTCTTGACTTGGGACACTCATAGGTCTAATCGGTTGCCGCTAACTTCATGCCGTACACCTATACACCCGTACAACATGTGTCCGAATAACTGGCAATGGTAACATTGAACTGTTCTTGTTGACCTTCTTTTGGGTTTCATTGTCACTTTGATGTCAAATATGTGATCTAGCTTGAAGAGTTCTTTACCTTCTGGGGATTTGTCGGTGTTTATCATTATTAGTGCCAGTATTCTTCCATTGCTGTATAATCTCTTGACAGAGTTTAGTTTGAATCCTCTTTCCAGGAGCTCTGCTTCGATTTCTTTGGAATCTATCGCCTCCGGGATCTCTCTCACTACGATCTTCAGTTCCTTCTCCTCAGGGAATTGATAGAGGTGAAACAGGATATTTTTATCTTCAAAAACTTGTATTAAAAATCTGAAGTCGTCGGTGTTTCCTGAGAACAATTTAATGCCTTCATAGCTATTTATCGCTTTTTTCAGGATTACGTTGTTTGTTGTGATTTCTTTGATTATATTGTACTTTGTCTTATCCCGTAGTACAATCGGCGGTGGTGCTCTGAATTTATTTGTTGGTTCCTGAGAATCCGCTTGGCTTTGCTCTGACCAATGCAGTCGCTTTGGGGGTGGGGCTTCTTTTCCAGAGACCACTTGGGCGGGTTTATGAACCCTGTTATCTCTTCCTCGGTGCCTGTAACCTCCTTTTGGGTAAAATTTGGAGTTTCCTCTTGTGTGTCGACTGCGTCGTCTTCTTGGTCGCTCTCTTTCTTGCGTTTTTTCCTTTTCTTAGTCCAGGTCCAGGGATTCCTTCTCTCTAGCATCGTTTTCCTTTTCTATTCCGTTTATTTTTCTTAGCGCCTTCTCTTTCGCATTCTTGAATGTTTCTAGTTGCTCACTAGCTCTTCTTATGGACTTGTTTGCTTTACGTAGAATTTCCTTATTTAATTCTATTTCGATCATTATTTGATGTATACGTTTGTCGAACAATGTTGTTGATTCCATGTCATGTTTTTGCTGTTCGTTAATTTATGGGGCTTTGTTTACGTTTCTCACTGCTTAGTTACTACGTGATCTATCTTCTTAGGGTTCGTATACTATCTAGGTTTACTTACTTCGCTAGATTATTTATGTCTTGTTGGTTTATTACGCTATTTGGGTTCACTTAAAATTATGGTTAAAGATTTAGCTTCTGCTTTTTGAGGAATAGTTTTTACGCATTACTTGCTTTAAAAACATACTACTTCTAGGGAATTATTCTACTTGTTATATTTTTGTGTTAAATTTTTGGGATTAAAGCACTTACACTAGATTAGTATTAGGTTCCTATAGTTTAAAGGACCTGAGGAGTTTTTAGAAATAAAAGATTTTTTCCTTTTCTGTAAACAGCCTTTGGGGTTAGCTCTAAACACACTATTATTAGGAACTACTTCACTAGGAGACTATTACTATTGTAATAGGTTAGGATACTACAGTACTTGGAAACTACTTCTTAATTTAGTTTGCACGTTAATTTAGGATTTAAGCACTACTTTAGGTTATCGTTAACTAAAAGTTCATTATTTTAAGCATTTAGGAGCTTTAGGAAATAAAAGGTAAATTTTTGATCCTTAAATAACATTTTTAGGCTTGAAAAAAAATTTTCATTTCATGAAAACAGCGAGATGCGTGGCTTCCGTCTGCTCGTCATTTACTGAGCCCTCATGTCTCTTTAAAACGTATACAGTAGCGCAAGAATCCGCCAATAAAGAAGCAGATATACGCCTAAAGCAATGTCCCCTATAGGATAATTCATCCAGTAAACATAAAGGTGCTATTTTTTGAAATAGTCTTCCGAAAATGTTTTTGCCTACTGGCTGAATAGTACACTTATTATTTTTAGAACAAACAAAATATAGTGGGCGAGGTGCCTCAACTTTTCGCAAAAGCCATATACTTCTTGTACAATTCAACTAGATTAATAGAATTTCTTTCTGAATTCATTATGATGAAACTTCTATCAATTTTATTTTTGGTATTTTTAATATTAAATAGGATTGCAAATCCTAAATCATTCAACATCGTTTATAGAAAATGCAAGTAATTTATTCCTTCTGCAAGCCCCTGCTACACCTGAAATAAACGCAACCTACAAAATTACCTATAAAAAAGCGCTCATGTAAAATTTTTCTGAATGTAATTACTTTAATCATTAAATATTTATCATCTGGAGCTTTCATTAGGAACCGATTAACTAGCCCCTCTGTTAATATTTTAGACCTTTTAGGTATATATGAATTGTTATTTCTTTTTAAAAGTAATAACAGCTTACTATACTTGCTAATATCGATGCTGTGCTTAACGTTAGTCATTGATTTTAGCATAAAATAATGTAACCAAATACTAGACGCACGATGTAATTTAGATTTATCATGAAAGTATACCAGCAATGACTTTTCATCATACTTTTCAAGCTTTTTTTCAGTGCTCCATTTTACAAATGCTTCATATTGCTGTTCATATATTTTTCTCGATTTTTCTGGTAGTAGATCTTTCGTAGCCTCTTCAACAGCTTTATCTATATCAAAATTATCGAATTCATTAATTTTATTGCTTTAAAGGTTACAATATTTATAATAACTAATAATATAAAATGGCGACTCAATTTTTGTATACTGTTGAAAGCGTTACTATGGAGATCCATAAATGTAAATAGAATTTGCCATGGAGCATACATTGGTAACTCAAATTATTTGTCAATATTAAAAGCATACGATTTTACTTTGTTCGACCCTTTTGATTTCAAATAATTCGAAAGTGCAAAAAATAATGTATATTCTACAGGACTAAAGTGCTTTTTAATCCCTTGGGAGATTATTTCTCTCGCTATCGCTCGAGAAATAAATATTCCATCTCAGGATTAAAAGTCGCACTTTACTCCCTCGGTATATAATATACTATTGAAGTGATGTTAAAATATATATAAAGTAAATTAAAATTCAAAGTAAATCAATGTAAATCGAAATAAGATGCAGCGGTGCTAAGCAAGTTATTTAAATTATGGGATTAATGAGGTTTTTGAAAGTTATTTGTAAAATTCTTTTATATTTAAACCAAACTAATTAAAACAAAACAGGAAGGCTAATTTTACTCTTTCAAAACTCATTGCAAACGTTATGAATAGTAATTAAAGCTTCACTTACTTTAAACTGTTTTATATTACCTCAGATGTTGATAAAATAATAGCTGCGGTTTACTTGCCTCGAGTATTTCGATACGCGTTGAAACATCGGTTCCATAAAGCTGCAAATTGACCGGAACTTTACTTTATCGGACTGGTTGGCTCTTAAACTTGCCGGTAACCTTTTCTTGCTTCCCTGCCTCAGGATTTTTTTAATTTCGCGTTCGAGACTCCCGGATTTTAATTAATATATGTTACATCCTCGTTTCTACTTCTTTAAGACTCATGTAGTAAATGACGTCGGTTAAAATTTTTTATTTTCATATTCTAAGTGCGTACTTAATCTGCTCACGCTATTTGCATTACATTTCGGCGTAACTTGATCTTTTCGCCAGCGATTGCTAGTGTATGTCTTGCCACAGAGTTTCACGAATAAAGATGATGACTTTCATGCGTTAGGGCTTTTTACTAACTTGCATTCCCTTTCTCGGTTCCTTTTACGGTGCGGTGTTTTGACTTTTTTATTTTTAAGATATCAGAAGAACTCTTCCCATATATTTTTTATTTAATACAATTCGTTTCGAAACTTCGATGTTTAATTTATTTGTACTTACTATGATTGTTATTTCCACTCGTGGGGATAACTCTTCATTTTTTGTTACGATTTTATTTGTTTCCAACTGTCCCTTCTTTTTTATTATTTTAGAACTACTTGGTTTAAGTCGAGAAGCACAGTTATGCACTATTCTCTTTACATTATTTTTATAAAATTGAAGCATATGTAAATTTATTTAATTTTTCTAATGTTGGGTTAAAGTTGATTTTAATTACAATTGGCAAGTATCCAACATGTGTGAAGTAATATTGTCCTGGAGTTTTTAGAAATAGAAATGGTATACTTAGGATTTGCTTTAAGTAAAGCACTCATTGTTTATTTGACCAAATTCTTGTGATATTGGTGGTCATTCACCTATGATTCATCGTTTGAATAATAGTGTTGACTGACGTTAAGTTCACATAACTAAATTTTCGACAAAAATTGGAATTTGTATTTATATTTGTCAAAATGATTGAAACTGAATAAAGCTACAATGCTAAATTAATGATTAATAAATTGTTTACAGAATTAATGATATTAATTAAATATATCAAATTGTCATAAATTTGAATAAAATAATAAACTATGTAAATATCTGTGCTTGAAGGGAATACGTTTTGGATACGAGTAAAGGGTTTTAAATGTTCGTTTAAAACATATTAACAATTTGGATAAAATTTCAACTTAAAAATTTTTAGAAAGAATTTTACATACGCTATAGTTATGTACTATTTCTTAGAATATACCCTTAATAAATTACGATATATCAGTAACGCGCAATCATTTAAATTTACAATTAGTGTAAGCTATGGTCCTTTAATGGATACTTCAAACACCGATTTGAAACGAGATTATGGATGGTCATAGCCTACCACAATTGGAAATGTATAAGATCGCACTTTATATTCGTTATAAAACTGAAATAATTAATTTTAGTCCAAAAACTATCTACAACAATTTAGATAATAGTGTTTATATAAAATGGAAAACAATGAAAAATATTATGTTAGCACTGCAAGTCGGTCCCACTACAAGGAAATGGCGTCAACTAAGGAGAAACCCCAATAGAAAATTGTTACCCTCTTAGCAAGGTGATTGAGCAACTGGTTCATAAAGCTTCAAATACTTAGAAACCTAACAAATAATCGGAATTAAGATGGATCAAACGATACCGACATAAACAACGAAAAAGGATTAATCGTATTATAGGAATGATACCTGGAGATCGATTTCCAACCTCTCACGCTTGAAAAGTGTCTATGAATCTTCCTAACTTCTCGTTTTAATATTTTAAATAATGAATATGAAAGTTAACAAACTTGTATATGCTTTTAGAACATATGAATTTAGGAAAAGAGATCCTTTAATGCGAGTGGCTTGTAATGGGAAAAAGACTAAAACCGATTACACAAGCTTTATATCAATAACAGAAACCAAAAGAAAAACAGCGGTGTGAAATAAATATAAATAATTGTAAAACTTAAATGACCGGCATCAAGTTCGTAGCGAGACGCAAACGCGGGTAAACATTGCGCAAGCGATGCGTGCGTTAGGCCTGTTCTCACTTATGAAAAGCTGTATCCCTTGTAGTGCTAGTGTATGCCGATTTTAGTTACAAGACATCAGGTTTCTCTGCCTTTTCACATTTATTAAGTTTTGTAGTTAATAAATGCGTAGGAGTAATTTTTACGAAAGATATAAATTACAGTAAAACTCATTCAGTGTGTCCCAAAAAGAAAAGCATTACGTTAACAGCATATACATTTTGGTATGCACAAGAAACGTTTATAAACTATGTGTCTAAATTGCATAGCTTTCGGAATAATTACAATTAAAGTTTTCAGTCCGCCCCTGCTTTTAACTTAGTCTACTGTATCTAACAATAAGAGACTGGCTGACTGTAAGTTTCTAGTAACAGAATTACGACTACTATTTCACACATCTCAGATTATTATTAAAGATCCGTAAATGTATTGAATAGATAATTAGTATTTAAAAATAAACCATTTGATTTTCTTCCTTAAAATTTGCAGTCGTCTTTTAATTGTGCACATTGAAATAAAAACTTAATAGATACATATCATTTTCGATACATTTGTATTTTTCAAATAAAAAACATTTTTTAAATAACTTTCACTTTTAAAAATGTTCTAAAATGATTTAAGCCGTTTTGCATCATGTTGAATTTTAGATAACATTTATAAAGAATCTTTGTGCTAATGTAATGAAAGTTGAAATCGTCGTATTTCTAAACTTAAATTGCATTGTGATAAATGTCCTAAGATTATTAGTATTGACAATCAATTGTGGAAATAGTTCAAAATCAAAATAATAAATGAGTTTCATACAAATTAATCGTCATTTATATACAGCTTTTATTATACAAATTAAGGTAGATTAAACAGAATTTAATTTTATAAATACCTACTAAAATTAAAACATATTCCAATTTTAGATATTTAACAAATAACTTTTTAATAACTATTCGTAAATAATTTATAATCAATAAAAGTTTTATAGAAATAGCAAATTTAGGCGATTTAAAACAATATGTTTCATTATCGTTTATTAAAACAGCTGTCAACGAACTCGATAAAGTAATAAATATAATACGATATTTTACAAACCGAGAAAAATTGGTTTTTGATTTTAATTACGTTTCATACTAAAGCATAGCAAGGATATTTATGACAGATTTTTATTGTGGGAATGCCCTAGAAATTCTACAAACCACATCGGACGTCTGCAGAATAATCACGATTACTTCGTTTCACGATTAGAAATGCGATTTCGAGATGAATATATGCAACGGGTTTACTGTGCCAACTTAGGAAATCCTCAGGAATTCGAAACTGAAACTGAGCGACTAGTAAGAATAGCATACCCAACGTCTCGAGAAAGTTTCATTAAACAAATTGGCGTGCAAGTATTTGTGGAAGGTCGTTGGGATTCCGAAACACGACAGGTACTTAGATTACTATGACCTCGTGATCTTGTTAGTGCATTGCCTCATGCACTGGAATTTGGCGTGACCAAACAAGTATCGAAGAACCACGTTCGCGTACGTACAGTCATAGATATCATATATGGTGTTAAGGCTCTAGAAGAGATGTTACTAAGACTAAGAGAAATTGCCAAGAGGCTATGAGCAGTCCTGTTGATGATGTAAAGTACAAGGAAAACTAAAAAGAACCGCTTGAATGGAAGAATGGGAAATATTTGTCAAAAAGTTATCTCAGATCATGGGACCAGTACTTGCATCAGTTTTTGACAGCACATCGGTTAGCTGTAAACGACACAATAGGAGAAACCCCAGCTACAGTGTTGTTTGAGTGTGAAATTTGGCTACCCTGTGATTTAAATCTTGGTAGCAAGTCTGGAGAGAAGGAAGTTGCTGGAAATGCATATGCCAAAAGTCTTCAAAGGAAAGATTTCGCAATAATATCCGAATTGTCAGTGAGCGAACGAAATTCCACTATGATATAAGTATCAAAACGGGAGGATTTCAACCCACTGATTTGGTTTGATTGTACCAACCTCAGCGACGTTGAGAGCTATCTCCCAAATTGCAAACATCTTCGGAAGGTCCGTATAAAGCGATAAAAGGCATCGACGATGTAATTTACCGAATAATGAAATTTCTCAGAGGCAAACACAAAATGCGTCACTTAAATCGGTTAGTTCCATACACTAAGAGGAAGCAGAACCGGAACAGCAAGAATGTAAATAAAAGGCGTACCATAGTGAATTATAAAAATTACGAGTCAAGAACAGCGAACGGTGATTGAGCGAATTTATGTTAACCTATTCAATGTACCAGAGGAGCACCTCCTTGCCCGTTCGAATGTCTCGTGGCATCGTAGTTGAGTTTAAATTAAGGAACAGTGGTGTAGCAGAAATAAAGCAGCAAAAACCAGAAATTGGAAAGACATATCACCTATTACGTCGTTGTTACCGCGTAGGTCTGCGAAGTACTTACTACCTTGTGATGAAAACATTATCCCATCAAAAACCACGTTGAAGACTTATGGAAGGAATTATGGGATCTAAGGAACAAATTTATACCGGTTCCGGTAGGAAGTTAGCCGAAACAGAACTCGGCTGCTATCTAGATCAGATTAACTGGCGCATGGTACGTAATGTGTTGGAGGTAGCGTTTCGAGATACTGGTATAAAGATCTTGTTCTGTAGTTGGATTTCAAGAGAAACTCCTATAACGATAAATCTGTGGACTGCCATTTCTTCAAGAAACGGGGCTGAAAACATGAATCGCAGTGCAGATTCCGACATTCACCAACAAAGGCGGAACCATCGCAAGAGCTCATGGAGTAAGACAAATGAACATAATCATGTGTAGCTCATTACTGTAACTGATATCTAAGCAAATTGAAGGCCGCAACAATGAGCTATGACATTGAAATTTATTAGATCACCATTATGACTAATTTTATTCTTTAGTATTCTTGAGTGTTCCTGAATTCTCTTTTCTGCATAAATAGCAGTTTTAGTTTTCACTAAGAAGATTGTCTTGTAAGTAACTGTTATAAATAAATAGAAATATAAACGTTTATTAATAGTGAACTGTAAAATAAATATTTAAGTAAATACGTGTAAATATATAGTTGTAATTTAGTGAATAAAAATAAAGACTTTTAAAAATTAACTGGTCTTGTTACGTAAAAACAACCATGTGCATAATATTATACACATACATAATTTTAATAAAGTTTAGCGATGTAATCAACGTGCACAGGCGTGTATAAAATGTATTGTTTTATATGGAAAATCAACTAAAGCACTTGCAAAATGACGCATTATCCAAGTTGTAAAGACCATAGCTGTTGTACACGTGTTCTACTGGAAATGAAAGAATTACAATCGCGTAACTTCCCTGTGTTGGAGGTCGGACACATATTGGTGCCTTATAGCAACGAAGGCGCTTCCTCGTGGAGCAATAAATTGTGAAGTACAGAAAATGCCAACTGAAACAATTGAAGCTGCGATTAGAAGACCTATGCATAAAATAAGGAAATGCAAAACAGAAAATAACGAATCCGAACCACAAATCAATGAGATTAAAAGTCTGAAAAGAAATAAGACCCAATAAGTTTGAATAGTTACACAAATGAACGATCCAAATAACGAAGAATGCGTAGAAATGAACCAAAGGCAACCTCAAGAAAATGAAAACATAAAACAAAAGTAAAATCAACAGTGGCGATTTGTTACTATCACTATTCATCCTAGAATCGGTGGACACGCCACCCCAGAAAAACAAAGCCGCCGTAGCCTATAAAAGAAGAAACTACGGTTTCACGGTCTTTACTAAAACCTCGAAATAGTTTTTTAAATTGGTAATATTAACTAGATGGAGTTAGTGTAGCGTATATTTCAATTACGAGGTAATCGAAGGAGAATCCCTGAAATAATTCCAGTGGACCAGCGAGAGGAATCCATTCGCTATCAATGCATTATCCTCAATACTACAAAATGTTTAGAGAACATCCTAAACTTTAAAATCAAATTTCCGCTAGTGTTAGATGCTGGATTGGTTTTCTGGGTATTTCCTCGCGTACTTATGTCTTGGTTCTGAAAAAACCTTTTGGATGACGTTTCAGAACATTCACATCTGTCATTGTCAAGTCTGTTCTAGCTGTCTACTTCGCAATCTTGTGATTCGTATGGCACTGGCGTCCTCCTCCACTGATACGGCTTTACATATTCTGCTACTTTCACTTTTATGCCGAACGTTTTTCGTTCTGTTCCGCGTCACCGGCATTTCACATAAGGCAGGGCACCACAGACAAAATTAGCAGAATAATAAGCAAACATAACATCCAAACAACTTTCAAGATAGATAGAAAGAAAAATAAATTTAGAAAGTCAAGTAGTCTATGAAATCCCATGCCGTGGTTGGTCTTACATAGAACAAACTAATAGAAAGGTCAGTGTAAGACGAGAGGAACATAAAAATGCGGTATATAAAAACAAGAAAAGGTCAACATTGATACATCATGTAAACACTGTACGGCATACAATCGACTTCGAAAATAACAAATTGATGGCAAATATCGAACAACAAACACGAGGAATAATAAAAGAAGTGATCGAAATAGAAAAACGACCAAACAACTTAAATATACTTGACCATACACAAAGATTACCAACAGCATGGAAACCCTTATTAGCAACATAAATTACATAAAATTTAAGGAGTTACAGAAAAAAAAGTGAAAATACAGAAGAGTCTTCATGCACAGCAGGGCCGATGACGCGGAACGGAACGAAGAATGTTCGGCAGAAAATTGAAAGTAGCAGATTATATAAAGCCGTACCAATAGAGGAGGATGTCAATCCCATACGAATCACAAGATCGCGAAGTAGACAGCTAGTACAGACTTGATAATGGCAGATATGATTCGGCAGAAACGTCGTCCAAAAGGTCCTTTTCAAAACCAAAACATAGTTACGCGAGGGAATGCCCAGAAAATCAATCCAGCATTTTGGACGACGTTTCGGCTAACCCACATCTGCCATTAACAAGTCTGTAGTAGCTGTCTACTTCGCGATTTTGTGACTCGTATGGGACTGACATCCTCCTCCATTGGTACGGCTTTATATAATCTGCTACTATCACTTTTCTGCCGAACGTTCTTCGTTCGGTTTCGCGTTATCGGCCCTGTTGTGCATGAAGACTCTTCTGTACTTTCACTTTTTATTCTGTAACTCCTTAAATTTTATGTAATTCATGGGATACCCTGTATATATATATATATATATATATATATATATATATATA
>JAHWXV010100552.1:0-12175 GCA_024586415.1 Phrixothrix hirtus
CTGAATGTAGAGGCATTATTTAACGTATGTATACCCAGGGACTTCGTGAACATAAACCTGTAGAAATTTTTAATCTAATTTAAACAAAATGTTTTGCAAATTTTCGCGTAAAAATCTATCATGAATCCTTTACCATCAAACGTACTTAAAAATATAAATACGATTATGTTTTTGTTGACAAAATATCATGTTACCTTTACTATTAAAGTACTATTTCAAGTCAAGGTCGCCAGTTGTTCTAATAAAAAAATAGACGAACGTATTTCATTAAATAATTTAAGTTTGCTTATTAATTACAATTATTTATTCATTAATTATTATAAACTTATTTGATAAATATCTTAAGTTTGTATGAACTTACAAATTACGCAACATTTTATGTAATTTATTAACAACCATTTAAATGTTTAACTATTTTCACAAATTTTCAATTATACACAACATACGTGAGTACAAATAATAATATGAAGAAATTTATCAAAAAAAAGTGGCTTTGTAAAAGTGAAAGTTATTTAAAAATGTGTCCGTATTAAATAATACAATTGTATACATATTAAAAATGGTATCTATTAAGTAAAAACCTTGTTTTTATTTGAAAGATTTTATAAACTTGCACAATTAACATACAACTAGAAATTTTAAACGTAATTAACGTATAACATTCATTAATAGTGATCTAACCAGCCTTTTCTTATTTAATACAGTAGATGAAGTTAAAAAGTAGGGGCGGACTGAAAACTTTAATTGCAAATATTTCGAAAACCGAGCAATTTAGACACATAGCGTCATTGTCGTGCATATTAAGATGTGTCTGTTGTTAACGCAATGTGCCTTATATCGCGAACATCCTATATAACATTTAAATAGCGTTGTTCTTTGTCTCACTTTTCTTGACTTATATAGACCAGATTTCATTTATTTTTATAGTGCTAGTTGGTAAATCAAAAAAGAAATAAAAGCTGAGATGGACTGAAAACTTAATTGAAAATATTGCGAAAACTATGCAATATAGAAACATGATTTATAAGCGTTTTTTGTCAAACATGCCAAGATATATCACCCACATTAAACGTTGTAAATATATTTGTTGCTTACTCAAATTTCTTGATTGTTTTTGACTGGCCTGAGTTAATGTTAATTTGTTTAATTGGGGTTAAAGCCATAGGTTTTAATAATGAATAGTAATAAACAGGATCTTGTTTATTATTATTCATCATTAAAACCCATGGCTTCATTCCCAAATATATAAATTAACATTTGAAAATGTAGAACAGGTTTTTGATATTGTAATAAACGCATTCTGCAGAGATGGTACTAATTATCATACATTCACTTATTAAATAACACTTCTTCTTTGCCTTCTGAATTACTTTATACGAAAGGAGAACGTCTTTATCGTTTTCTTTAACCACATTATATTAATATCGGTAAGTTTGGCATCGATAATTAAAGTTAAAACCTGTTCATAAATTTCTTTGACTGTATTTTAATCAAATAAATTTCTGTACTTCTTTGGACGAGTACGAGTTATTAAGGTAAGTCCCTTCACTGTTGCTGTTGCTTTATCTGACGACTGAAGACTCATCTCAGCTGCAAATTTCAATTCAGTAGTTGTCATCATAAACCACAACATTTTTGTTTCCTCACTTTGGTACGCTCAGAAAATTTTTCAAAACATAACATTGGGCGGCCCCGCCTTCTTTTAGTAATTCTTTATACAACTGAATTTTCCAGCCAATTTTATTTTTTAACAGAACGATGAGTTTGGTCTCCAACGACACTTTACAACGCATATTAAGCTGAGATGTAAAAATTGAAATTCCGTGATAAAACTTATTAACCTCTTGACGTAGAAAATTTGTAATTTGCAGGAAATGATTTTTTAAAAATCTAACGTTATCGTATGTTTTCCAATATCCACCATACAATTCCTACCTAGTACGAACTACAACAAAACTTACTCCTAAAACAAAATAAAGTAATGATTTTATACAAATCATTATGCAAACAAGTGGCCAGTGAGCTTATTTAAAATTTGAAAATAGGCAAAACCTGATAACATTTTGAAATTGAACTGTTTACAAGGAAAAGTCGCGATCCATCATCGCTCTCAGATGTTGATCAATTTTGGATATGTTATAGAGGACAAAATCAAGATAATGCTATTTTTTTCTTACCGACCCTTAAGCCGTTTTAATGGTTAAAAATACTATCCTATCTTTATAGGTTTGCATAGTCATAGATTCAATTCAAATGAATCAAATGTCAAAATATTCCATTTCATGCAAAATAAATATTCAACTGTTTTTGACGCTCTAGCCTATTTTTAAGGGCGAGAATTAACCTTAAGAAAAATTGAAACTACATAAACGCCCTCTGTTGCATATATGTCTATGAACCTGAAACAAAACAAAAGCCAAGCGTTTGCTTGTTTCAAAATGAAGCAAAGCCAACTAAAGTTGTTCATACTCGCAGGGTTGCCAAACATATGATCGCTTAATTTTTACTGTATACTACTCATGTGACTACTATATCTTTAGAAGAGTGTAAAACTGTAAATGCTGAGTAGTATAAAATCCTGTTTACCACATGTTTTGTCTGAAATGTGAAAATAATAAAGAACGACGAAGCATCCTGCACCATGACAATGCAAGTTCGCATACAGCACGAAAAGATGTGAACTATTTGGCAAGTCAGAAAGTGGATTAACATCTCATCCTCCTTACAGCCCCAATTTAAATCTTAGTGACTTTTTACGTTTCCAAAATTCAACTCTGTGTGCGTGGTCAACAATTTTCAACGCCAGACAACGCAATTGAAGCGTTCAAGAATGAAATTTTGGGTATCCGACTTCTGAGTAGAAAGAATGTTATGATAAATGAAAAAATGTTAGAGTGTGAAAGGGAATATTTTGAAAGGCAATAAAGCAATATTTTTAACTCTTAAATATGTTCCTTTTCTTCTATCCTGAAATTAGAGCAGCAACCTTCGTATTGTCATCATGCATAAATTAATTTGGCTATAGATCATTTGATATTATTCGCTAGTTGAGCAGTAACGATATTCTTTGAAAAAGTGCTTAAAACACAGTGAGTTTTTACACCACTACAGCATTGTTACACTTTCCAGCCTGCCACTGTGTTTGGCTATATTTTGAAATTCAAATTTAACTAGATTCTCAAAGTGCGATAGTCGTAGTTCAGTATATCCACTTTTGAACTAAGACTATCGAAATATGTCAATATATCTTGGAGAGGAGAGCTGATTATGTGTTAGTGATTGTAATTTTTTAGTAGTGTTTCTTAAATGTAACTTGAGTTCATTATTTAGTAACATCACATAATCGGAATACTGTCTCACGAAATTTTTTCAAATTCTAAACCCAAACACATCCAAAGGTTGAACTTTGCCCGTGGTACCTTTCTGGGTGATCTTAAATACAATAGCTGTATTTGTTGGCTTTTCTTCGTTTACAACACCAGTACAATGTTCACTCCAGGAATCGAAGAGCAATAAACAATTTGCTTAAATTTTGGAAAAAATATACTCATTAACCATGCTTTAAAATGATCTACAATAGCACAATGGTAAAATGTGAAAAATATAACTAAAGTTAACGGAAGCAAGTTTTACCGATTTTAATCCCGCTACAGCATTAGAAAGTTTTAAATTATGTTCCACTACCGGTCCAAACCATCCAGTTGGTTCTTTTAGGACTAGATAAAGTTGTGAAAGTATTTTACCATCTGAGAAAATTGTTGGCTGAATAGTATAAACTCGTGTCATTTTTGAAACTGATTGTACAAGACATGCAATTTGCCTCGTGCCTTCCACTGCTAATGTTTTGCGTGAATGCATTTTTAGTTGGAAACCACTTTGGTCTGAATTATAAATATTTCTCAGTGCACATGATCACGTCATGGTAAACTTTGCAATTTCTCTTCTCAACTTCCCGACATTTTCCAGTGTTTTTCAGATAATAAATTTGTTAATTTTTCTTGATACCATCCGATGATCTTTATGAAACTCTAGCAGACGCACATCTTCATAACCAATCTCCTTTTGAGCCTGTAGAGCCCATTTTTTTCAGATGTGCCATACACCACTAAGCTAAATTCCAATGCAGCGTATATTTAGAAATTCCTGATAAGTTTTCCTTGAAGTTCCACCTTTATTAATACAATGTGCGCATCGCCTTAACAGTTAAATCTGTATTACAGCTGCTAATGCTAAAGTTTTTGTCTTAGCGCTTCGCTAGTAATTAATTACATTTGTCTTATATTCATGAAACAACCTTTCCTCATTTGTTGGACAGAAATCTTCAGAAACTTCTGAAGACTTTGGCGTTCAATGTGAAGTATCTTTAATAATAGTCGCTTCTATATCCTTGTATAGTTCTGCGCCATTATAATCGTTCACTGCCCGTAAAATTATTTGCTCAAATTCGTCCCTGATTTTTATTTTGCCATTATTTGTAGGATACTGTGCAATTTTTAAGACTTCAAAAGTTCCTAAAAGTTGCCTTATTATGTTAATTAGATTGACCTACGTCAATTGCATAATTTTTTTTATCAAGATATCGGTCACTGACATTTAAAAGGGTATGTCGTTTTACAGTCTTATTTTTATGCGTGTTTCTAAAGTTAAAATAAACACGTACAATTCTACTATACTATGAAAATGTTTATTTAGTAAAAAACACTTATTCGATGATATTTGTCATATTTGAAAGCATGCGCATAATCGACTCGTTATTATTAAAAAAAAGGAATTTTTAGTATTCGTATTGCTTTTAATTTTACACTTATTGGGATGTCTATAGGGTCTGATTTCATCCCTTAAAAGGGTCATATTATCTGAATTTACGTCAGTTACTAGATGCGTTTTGTTGACTAACCAGTACTTTAATAATAAAAACTATTGCCAGTTTGTTCGGTAGAATCTATGCATCCATCAAAAGTCGTGTTCAGTTATGTATTTAAAACAATGGTGATTTATTTGAACATTTTTTATGAAGATATTTTAACAGTAAATTTTATTTCTTATAAAAATGTTAAAATGAACAAAAAGCTAGGTACATTATCATCTTATGATGAAATAAAAAAATATTTTTCAACAGATATGACACATTTCACTTGCCTAAAAAACAAGGTCTCATCAATAATAATTTAAATTAAGATAGCATAAAACTAATTTTGTATCAAAAAAGGGTTTAAATTATTTTTATTTTAAGTGTACGATGAGTCACCCCATTTCAGAAAATCGATTTTTGGGTGTAAAATTAAAAAGTCAATAAATAACTGCTTAACCTGTTTTTACATTTAAACACATTTTATTAGTACATCAGTTATTAATAAATAACTTCTTCAAAATTGTTAAAAAAAATTATATACATTATTTCTAAATTCTTTCAATTGTGTAAAAGGACAATCCCATTGTCCTGTTATTTATTACAGTGAATAAATCGAAATGTGCCTGCTACAGCTGTAAAACGCATGTTACTGTACATTGATACTGTTGGGTAGGTCAGTTATAATTTTATGAATGATTTAACAGTTTTAGTCTGAATGCAACCATAGGCGGCTCGTTATAAATAATTAGAAAAAAAATTACATTTTTGTATTCGTATTGCTTTTAATTTTACGCTTATTGGGATGTATGTAGGGTCTACTTTCATCCCTTAAAAGGAATGTCATTATCTGAAACGCCCTATATTAAATAAAAAAATAATCAACTTCAAAATTATGTCACAGTTAATATTAATTTTAAAAGTTGTTATCGAAAGCCCTACAAATTTATTTTTGAATAATAAGGTATTGATTGATCAATGTGCAACGCCTCTATACTATTTTTATAAAAATTAGAAAATCTAGAATGTTTGCAAGCTTAGTTTTATAACGTTTCCGATTTATTTGCTCTCCACATGGATATGATGCTTATCAGCTGCTTTCTATTTAGAAAAAATAGTACGCAAACTAGGAAAATTGCAAAATATTGAACTTTTTTTGCAAAAGGAAAACGACTGATCCTGCACTGCGCTGATATAATACAGCAAATCAGAAACATTATTAACAAAACATATAGTAAGAGAGGTGAGAAAACAATACACCGTTGGTTGGACCTTTGATATCGCGTGTTTAGATAGTTACAATTTAATTTTGTGATTTACTGCCCATTTTTGAGATCGATATGCCTTAGGTGCCCTGTTTCGAAGCTTTTTCGTACACACGTATGTGATAAGCTTACTTCAGGATATGCAAGATATGCAACAGTGGTTGATTGACTACTGCTCTACTTTGATACATGTTACAAGTGGGACAGCGATCCATTAATTTAACATCATGGTGCTTGTCAACAGTGTGCTGCCACCTGTAGAGCATCTTTCTGATCATTCGTAACAATATTGCCAAATTTCAGTTTTTTTTCAAGGTAGAACAATTCATTTTATCATTCTTAACTTCCGCTAATGTTAAATTAATTTTTATTTTCTTACATACCAATATTACATGTTCTTGGATGTCTACAAGAAATATTCAGCTCAATTTATATAAATTGAGGAAGAATTTTTATCACCGTTTAAGTAATTATTTTTTAACAATTTCGTGATATTTTAAGATGGTTTTTTCATTAGAAATTAGAAAAACTTGAATTAAAATAAATAAAATAAGTACATACGTATGTATGTAGGATATATGTATGTATGCATATGTATATATATGTATATCACAATCTGACCCAAACTTAAAGTTTTACAATACATTCTATATTTATATTATGATGTCACCTTGACATAAATTATATCAATGATATTGTTTTTGTGTTATAAAATTATAAGGGAGCTAGAATTTGATAAATATTTAAAACCAGCCGAAATAAAATTAGAGATGAATTTCCATATTAATCTGAATTAGAAAGAGGAATAAGTAATTATTTAAAAATTGGTATTAATCAACGAAAATGTAATTATCGGTATATATAAAAGTACAAAAATTTCAAGTCTATTTAACATAAAATTGACTCATATTTAACATGAAAACAAATTGCTACACAACATTTGTAATATCTGGACATGATTCATATTCATCTTAATTACGCAGTTATATCTAAATAAAAAAAACAAAACAAGTAGAGCATCGGCCATTATTAACAGTGTTTACAGTCTTACACGAAAATAATTAAAATGTATATTTACCTGATGTACAAAAACATCTTGTCCCCCATCATCAGGTGTAATAAACCCCCATCCCTTGGCCACGTTAAACCACTTGCACTTTCCTCTTCGAATCCCAAAGCTCGCCTCAGAATCCCCTTGGCTGACGCTTCCGCCTTCGGATACTAAAACGAAAAAGTTTTAGAAACTTTTAAGGAGTAGCTATGTAAGAACTTTTATTCTACGTTTCAAATAAATCCTAGATGAATAACCTTGTCCTATTATGTTGTAGCGATAAGTTAAATTTACTATATTTTAAATATTTGCGGTTCCCGATCCTGAAAAGTCATGATAAGAAATTATGGAATCTTATCTTTATGTACAGTCAATAGTAATATTTTACTTGGTAGATAAATCAAATCATAAAGTTTATAAGCAAAGCTGTGCAACCACCAACTTAAATAACTGTAATTAAACTTTTTATTATTCTTAAAAATTAAGTGAAAGAAGCATCTATATAAGCCCTTTCTAGCAATAATTCAAGAACGTCATGCGTGACAATAAAATAAGGAATGCCTTATTATAATTTAATTAATTTATAAAAGCAACTAAATACGATTTATAAAAATGTTATGAAACAAAATTTTTAATTTTTTCCTGAAACCGTCAAGAAAGTCAAACTTTCATGACTGTTGAATCTTGAAAGTTGGCGTTAATTTCACTTTGTTTAACAAACTTTATTGTTATTTGTTTAAACGGTAAATTGACAAAAATGGCATTTTAAAAATTGTGAATTTATGAAACCTTTTTAAATAGTTTGTACAATGTTGATCGGGAAAGTGCCTTAGGTGGCTCGGCAACTAAATTACTCGATCTCCTGCTTCGCACAGCAAATTATCCCTTCATAAAGTAAAATGCCACTTTCCTGGCTTGTTACGTACGTAACTATTATCGTTCGACAAATTTGAATTGTTTCAACAGAAAGTAAAACAATACAGAGACAGTAACGAAATGATTTTAAAAGACAAGTGATTACTTAGAAATCATGTTTAATCAGACCTAACATAACGTTCCATACTATACAAACTTGTATTGGAGTTCTGTTACGTACACAAAAAATCATAAATATGAACAAAAATAGAAATGGGAGTTGTGCATATCCATTTTATATGCGCTAAGAATTAAAAGTACGATATAACATAATATAAAATGTATGGTGACATCCGGTTTTTCCTATTTTCTCTTCGCTCCTGTACTGTACGTCATTGCTGTTTTCTTAGTAAGGATGTGTCGGGTAGAACCACGAAATAACTTTACCACGTACAATACATATAACCAAAAATAAGTAATACAACGTATAGAGTGACTCCCAAACAGAAACGGAACTTCCCACACCCGAAAATGGAGATGATTCAAAACACTGCCGAAGTCACCATTAGTTATAATCAATCAGATCTCATGATAATCGAACTTATGTAAGAAATAAAAAAGTAAAAAACTGCCAACAAGAAAATCTCCCTCCATCCAAAGAAAATAAAGTATAAGCAGCTGACACGAACATCACAGAAAAAAAAACACTGGCATGGAATCCACGGAAAGCCTACCTCTGAGGTACCCCAGCAAAGTCAATGAGGCTCTCCCCGTAGATAAAGTCATAGAATGCTCTCCGATCGCTTTAAGAAACAAAAAAAGCTACGCAGGCATAAAGAACGCCGTTGAAAAAAAACAAAATTGGAAGAAGCAAAGTGCACAAAGCTAGTGTGCGAATTTTCACGAAGAACTCGAAAGATTTCATTAAGTTTTGTAAGATTTTTATTGTATTACCTTCAATTAAATTAAGAGTAACAATTAAAAATAGTGACCAGGGAATTCCCAATAGATATCCCCATTAAAGATATAGAAGATACTGCACACTCGGTGTTACCATTTTAATTCGATAAAATGTACTGGAAGAGTCAAACATACCCTCTTTTGCTGGGCAAGAATGCAGAAGGCCAAAAACCACCTGCACGATTATATATCGGACAAATGCACCCCGCCATATAAATGTTTAATTAATTAGGTATTAATTAACATGTGTATTCAACATCAGTAAATATTTTCGTAGTTAAGAGTAAAAATTAGAACTAAATATTTCCTTAGAATGAAATCATGTTAATGTATAATGTATGAATTTAAAAAGGGTTTACAGGCGCGCCGATAGGAAATCCATTTTCCTAAGTTTAAGCAAATACGTTAAGTTAAGCTGAAAACCCTTTTAAATGTTCAAGTCTAGAAACCGTTAAGGAATTTTGTGAAAGAGTTATTTGAACGAGACGTGAGAAACTTAAAGTATTTTAAAATAAAGTGAGATGCAGTTACGCGATTGGTGAAGATAATGAATAAATTTTGTGGGCATGGTAACGCAAGATCCTATATAAGGACAAACTTAAAAAGCATGTTCGTCTGTTGTGTCCTTTTGATCTTATTATTAATAATAATAAGTTTATTCAACCAATCGATCATGTTTCATGACATAGGACAAGTCAGAAGTACAAAAACATATACAAAAATATTATAAAATTTCAGAAGTTAAAAGCTAAAAATTCAACTATGGAATAGAAAGCATTTTGAAATAAAATATCTTTAATACTGTTTTTAAATAGTTTTACATTATCACAGCTTTTATGGTCCATACGGTCCAAGCCAGCAGATTCCACGAGTGTAAATGTAGTGCCGCGAACTGTTTAATGGAAATAGTTCATAAATAGTCTTGCTATATCAAACTTCCAATAGGACTCCAGCAAAGACCTTCCGTTTTCAAAGCAAACCAAGACGCAATCGAAGATTTCTTTGAAGTTAAAGCAAGTAATTTACTTTCAATTGAAACAGCAACTAGAAGATAATTTCATTTGCGAGACTTCCTTTCAATAAATAAACTAAATAAATCGAATAGACGCCAACTACGCCCAAGATATAACGTAAGTGCAATTGAAATTTGATTTAAAATAAAGTAGTGAGTGAATTTGATAAAATTGCAATGGAATTCCTCATTTCAGACCTTAAATAAATTCACGAGTTGTACTTTCAATTTAAGGGCAGTTCTATGCTTACTTAAATCACAAAAGGGCCTGAAACTCACACTTGCAATTAAATTTACGTTCTGAATTTTATTTTTATAACTTAATACGATTTGTATATGTATGAAAATTTATGTTTTTATTAATAAACTTATTTGTTTATTTATACTCTGGCTTTCGGTCCACAAAAAGGGTATACAATAGAAAGTACACAATTAGGTGATAATCATTTTCTTAGGTCATTGATAGCTTTTTAAATCGACAGATAAAACTACCACGGAGTAAATTCAAGCAATTTAAACAGTAATCGTTCGCTGCTTTGTTTAATTTAGATCCACCTTTACCTGTAATAAAATAAAGATTACAAAGTCTAATTAAGTAAGACAGTGCGTAAAATACCGCGTCACTTTCAAATGCAGTCTCAAAAGAGGTAACTGCTAAATGTATCAATTACAATGGCAAGCATCTCGCGAATTCAAAAGGCTTCACAAAACATCTGATGAATAAACGGAAGGTACATGAAGAACCAAGAAGTAATAGAGAAGCGCAGCCCCCAAACAGACTTACGCCGACGCAATGGCTTCAAAAAAAATGGTAGAAAAACTACCCCAAATAATAGGATCGAAAACATTCTCGAAGAATTATTAAATAAAAGGTTTCGCACCAGTAGGAAAACTTGTAAACGCCATGACTAAATCAGAATGAATCTAGAAAGGGCGGCGAGTAAGGGTGGCCTGAAGACACCAATATAAGAGAGTTGATAAAGATAATTTCGTGCTAACAAACTCCAGAAATGAGCTATTATTGTTGTAAGACATAAAACAACCATGCTAAAACACTACTCTTTAAATATCTATCAACTCCGTTTAAGAATAGCAGATGCCACATTACCACAATATTGAAAGCTAAGTAAAAAAGTTAATTTGCGTAGAATGCAACACTTGCATCTACCCAAAATCATAATATTCTTAATTCTAAATTAGAAAAACGCTCAGACACCCCACGAGAACGAATTGGTGTACACTCGTAACAGATATGCTCGTAACACGGGTATGCTCAAAATATTTGATGATGAAATAGCTCATAGAAGAGAGCTGACTGTGCGGACTTGAACACTATAATTTAATACGCTACTTACGTAGGGGATTGATTGTAAGAAGCATTTTTGATTTCAGACAGATCCCTAAGTCAACAGTAAATTTTATCACCAACGTGTGAAAACAACGGTCTATTGCAAAACTCATCTCGCTTGAAAGATTCCCGGTACTGCAACCTTCAAAACGAGCTGCATATCATTGCACAGGACTTATAGAGTGTCACTTGCATGGCGTAATAATTTCAAGCTACTTCGAAGTATCACGAACAAAAAGTTGTTCATAAATTTTCATAATTGTTATCCATGATAATGTAAACACTGAGGCGTATTGAGATATCTTTGACAACTCAGAGTTTTTAACGTTAGAGAAGTTATTCGAACAAAATGGATGTTCCTTCCAAGACAACAATTCCACTTGTCATATTTCGAAAGCTATGCGGGAGCGATATAAAGAAAGTTAGGTATCGAGATTAGAATGCCCTGCTCAGAACACGGACTTCAATTTCATTGAACATTTAACATAAATAATGAGTTTGAATGGCAGGTGATGTCTAGACTGACCCAACCTTCATAATTTCTGAAATTAGTCAATGTGCTTCAAACGATATACAGATATCAAAATTACTAGATCTGTGTATAACTTAACGTACTTTTAGTTTTTGACATAAAATGTTCAATTATCAAACATTATACCAGTAATTGTTTACGTTTACACATTTTAGTACACGTATATTACAATACAAGATCGATAAGTGCTTTATAACAAAAGCTAGCAAAACGAGGCCCGAAGGGTCGAGACCTGTTGATCTAAGGCACTTAACGATCGTGTGTCGTACATAATTTTTTGCGCTAAGGACAACTATCAACCAA